>APFE031448007.1:78953-123381 GCA_000404065.3 Pinus taeda | reverse complement strand
CACATAAAACAAGAGAGACATAGATATACGTGGTTCACCCAGTTTGGGCTACGTCCATGGAGAAACAACCAATCCTTCTTTTATTATATTATCTAGCAAACTGAAGAGATACAACCTACAACAAATCCGTTGTAACTCCCTCTTTGCTCTCAATCTCCTCTCTCTTCCTCACTCAGAATACAAATCTATATAGACGTAATACAATTCCCTCATATATAGTGAGGTGTTGCCTTTTAGGGCAAAAGAAACCCTAAATTAAACATAACTTCTACCGTCAAATCATCTGCTTAATGAACGGCCTAGATTGACTAGAAATTAATATACTTTTACAAGGCAATTTTACATATGTTTTAGCTTCGGTGGTGTTTCCCCCAGACCCCCCAGCCGGGGGGATCGGCCCCCCAAACCCCCGCGGGGGGACAAGTCCTCCCCGCATGGAGGGGTGTACAGTCTTCCTAGGGTATACATCAGGCTGAGACCTTTGAATACAGAAGATAATCAGGCTCCACACCCAACACAAACCATGTTATAGGGGTAAAGACTGATAAAGGTTATTTAAATTGGTATGTTACCAAAAAAAACCTCTTTTTTTTTTACAAATTCACAAATTCATCTCTAGATGTTTGGAAAATGCATTTGCAAATATTTTTTAAAATAGGAAAATAACAAAATTACAAAACTTGGAAAAATAGGCCTCCAAGATTCCTCTGTAATTTCCATGACATGGTATATGGGTAAAATCTGAAGGAATTTTTTGTAAGTCGTCCCATTTCCAACAAAAACCTCTTTTGTTTTTTTGAAATTCATGACCATCTGTTTGAAATTGGTGTTTGAACATAGTGCCTAAAACAGGAAAAATGTTGGAAACTGTAATTTTAGGGCAAACTCTCATTTTAGGATTTACTTTAAAATCCTACTCTTAGGACTAAAAACTATGCCAAATGTCACATAAAAGTTTAATAAGGGTAAATCTTCTTGAAAAATGGTTTGAGCACTTGAAAAGCAGTTTAGAAACTCATATTTTCAAATTTTCATAGTGCGCTATGAAATATTTTCTCAGCACTAGCTGTAAGCATTTGATAGGCTATGATTTGCTGCAAAACTTAGGGAAAGCTTAGATATAACTTAAATAAACTCTTTTTGAAATATTTATAAGCTTTATATCACCCTTACATAAAAAATAAAAAAAAACAAAAATAAATAAATAAATAAAAATAAATAAATAAATTCATAGGCCACTACATAACCCCTTACATTATGAACTGATATACATAACCTTTGGACCAGAAAGGTATAAAATTGGTGCTAACACAAGCAACCATTACTATGAATTGACTAATGTTGAGAAAATTTCCAACAAGCTTCGTAAAGTTAAATTCCCTTGCATGCTTTGTAAGGGCGATCACCTTCTTATAGATTGTCTTGGTATTCCACACGTATTAGAAGTGTGGTCCTCAGGCTCACATCAGTGCTTGTCATCAGCCTCTAAAGACCATGTTGGTGACAAAACTTCGACTAGTAATAATAAGGTTCCTAGAAGGAAGGGTGAAGTTAAGTTTCATTGTAAGTTATGTGAAGGGAATCATCCAATTCACCTTTTCCCTTGTTTAGATGAAGCCTCCAAACTACTGGAAACCCTTACTGATTCTCAAAAGTAGCTTCAAGTTGGTTACCGAAAACTTTCCCTGAATCCTCCACTGTTTGATGAAGTGACTGACTCGATTACAACTAATATCCTCTCTTTAAATGTGAATCCCATGAGTCTGTTACCAACCAACCATTGGTTGAGAAATTGGTTACCCGATTCCACCTTCTGTTGATCACACTTTTCCCATATAGAGTGAAGTTCATACCACTCAGGCTCTTCTCATTTCTTCTGATTCTACGAAACAAGTGGGAATTTCTCTTGCTGCCATGAAACCCCCTCCAAGAAGATAGGTCATTGTTTATTATTGGAGTCAATTAACAGAACCTTGTCTCCATTATTACATTCCTTTTTAGATCATGGTGAAGGCTTGTGTTAAAGAAATATGTCACACTATTGTAGATGAAGGTGCTTTTGTTGGCATTCTATCCTCGACTACTTGTTAAGATTTGGGTTCCCCTCAGCTTGTGTTTGTTGCTCCAAACTTGTTAGCTTTTAACAAAAGAATTAGTCAAACTTTAGGGATCCTTCCTCAGTTGCCTATTACCTTGGAAGGAAAAATTGCATATGTTGATGTTATGGTAGTTCAACGCCCCTTGGATTTCAATTTACTCCTTCGATGAGACTATGTTTATGCTATGAACATTGTCATGTCCACACTCTTTCAAGTAATGTGTTTCCTGCATAATGGAAAAATTGTGACTATCAATCGACTTTCCTTTGTTGGTCCTGATTTTACTGCCAATAATCCAACTTCCCTAAATGTTCCAAATATTCAAATGGTACCCCCCTTCCATAGGTTAATTATGTGGCATCATGTTCCATACCTACTGATGAAGATGGACCTTTCACTATTTTCTCAACTTCTTTTGACATGGATCCAGTAGGTGATATGGTGAATCATTTACTGGGGGCATTGGAACCTAATATTTCCATTAGATCCCTTGATATGTATCCCTTCCAGAGTGTTGTTTTCCCATCTGATAAGAACCTCTTTGAAGCCATGACCTCCTGGGGGCATGATAAAGGTAAATAACGTTGAAGTAGAGTCCCTTTTATTATGTCAATCTCATTAAAAAATGAAATAAGGTGTCGAAGTAGAGTTACTTTTCTTATGTCAAACTCATTAAAAAATGAAACAAGGTGTCAGAGTAGAGTTCATTTTCTTGTGTCAAGCTTGTTAAAAATTGAAACAAGGTGTTGGAGCAGAGTTTCTTTTCTTGTGTCAAGCTTGTAAAAAAATGAAACAAGGTCCATGAGCATACTTATTTTACAGTCTCAAGCTCATTAAAAAATGAAATAGGTCCCTTGAGCATAATTATTTTATTGTTTCAAGCTCATTAAAAAATAAAACAAATACCCCTCCAATTCGAGTCTTTGATTAGATCTCGTAAATGTTGAGTTGAGCCTTTCACTTGATCTCGTAAATGAACATTCATTCCATCTGCTTATTGGTAACTAATAGTCTACTTAGGTGAATGAAATCAAGCTTGGGGCACATGTGCCTAGACTTGAGTTATTATGCTAGGGACATGCAACTTATCTCAAGCAAAAATTTTCCTTTGTTTCAATCTTGTGTAAAAATGAAACCACTTTCAAGGACGGTTTCTCCATGTTTCAAGCTTGTGTAAAAATGAAACCACTCTCAAGCATAGTTTTCCTTCGTTTCAAGCTTATGTAATTAAATTGGTTTCCACATTTTATCCCTTATGATTGCTACTTCTTATTAGCCTATTTTTCCAGATGAGCCTTGGTTTTCTCATTCCATCGTCACCATCTTCTTGGCCGATCATACGCTTTCACTTGGTTGTTTTACCCTTTCCCGAGGAACTACTGTGATAAGTGGTCTTATTAGCCTGCCTCCCGATCTCTAACTGTTTTGAGCAGTTCCATCATGAATGGAACCAGTTTCTATCCTTTATACCTATCTTTCCTCTAGGAGGAGTCCTCTTTTAGCTCTTTTCAACTCCCAAAACATGAAAAGATCATTGAGCACTTGTCTTTTCAAACTTGTTAAAGTAAATGAAAATACGTCTGCCCAATATAAGTTTAATCCTTTTCTAAACTAGATAGACTATTTACAAAAAATGAATATTTTAGTCAAACACGGCTAAAAGGTTCTCCTAGATATTGCTTTATGCCTTTTCAGGCCCAAGAGACAAATTTACGAAAAGGAACATCTTGGAGTTTTCTTTTTCGCCTCTTTTTCAAACTATCTAAACATGAAAAAGGAGTCGAGTTATGCCTTCGCTGGACTAGTAAAACTGTTAAAAAACGTTGGATTTGTCAAGCATGACGAGACCGAACCACTCCTTCTCAGGATTCGTTAAAAATACTCAGAAGGATTCATATGAAGGATGAATTATAGATCAAGCATATGTTATCCTCCTCAAGCTTGTCAAAAATAAAGAGGTATTGGCCAGAAATGGTTGGGAAATTGGGAAAAACAGGGCATAATACCTATTAATGGTAGCGAGCCTCTCTTGAACATGACACTCTTTCACTTCATCTTCGTGACTATTTTGAGTTAGGGAATTCGCTTGCCTCTTTTTTTATTACACCTTCATAATGGGTCTTTGAGTCAATGTTTCCAACTCCATATCAGTGTCACCAATATGTTGAAGAGAAAGTCACCCCTTAGTTGACATATGCTACAATACCTTAAGCCTTACTTTATGTCTACCACTCTCGAACCAAATTTACATCATTACATTTTGTCTCAAATCTTGATACCCATTTCATGTTGTTGATGGGGGTTACATTGAGGCCCTCCTGCTTTAGAAATTCAATAGAAATTGCAACTGCTCAGGATTTCAAACTGAAAAGAAAGAGACATAATTCTACTCTACTGATCTACGGAATGAAAACCACAATTTAGAACAACATGCATAGACATGCAATATGAAAAACCACATATACACAATGATTTCTAAGGGAACCCAAATAGGAAAATCCCCTCAATCCTCTATGCATTAATCAGTTGAATAGATAACCTATTACAATTTCTAGCTCCAGCTCTGAGCTCAACTTACAAAAGAATAATTGTTCTCTCTACTCATGAGAAACTCTGGCCAACACTTAGCCAATTATTTGCTCACCAAGCCTCCTATTTCCTTGCACAAATCCTCAGGAAATTAACCTCTAAAAAATAGGAATTTACTCCAAATTGATTGCGCAAGTCCCAATGATTTATGTTCTAACTCATGCAATACACGTACACTCAAGACTAGTCTACAACTGATGTTACACTACCTTGTCATCTCCACTTCAGTTGAGGAACTTGAATTCCTTGCATGCACTAGATACTTTGGGCTAATTGATCAGTTAACTGATAGATCTCTAAGTTAGACTGTTGTCCCACTACACAATTAACCTTCAACTAACTCTATAAATAGTTAGAGGTCAGTTAACAGAATACAACTGAAAATAACTGAACTAGATTACTAAAATTTAATCAATCAGACATTCATAACTCAACTCCAAGCCCTCTAACTCAAATTTACTGAGCTAACTAAGTGACAAGATCCATGTCACACTAGTTAACTGCCTCCATGTTGTCCTGTTGATGTGGAAATTCGATTTACTTAATTTGATGTAGGCTAAAGTCAAATTGAGTCTTTCTTGCTACATTTTTTCAACACGCCCTCTTAGCAAGAAAGGGAATTTTCACCACCCCTATCCTGCACATATGGAATTCGAATTTACCTCTTGACAATGAATTTTTTAAGATGTCAACATCTTTCTCCTCAGTTGGAATGTACTGTAGCAACATAATTATGCTTTGCACATAGTCCCACAAATGATGATATCAGATATCAATGTGATTGGGTCTGTCATGAAATATTGAATTCTTAGAATGCTTAATGCAACTTTGATTATCACAATATATCATTGTTGAATCCATCTCCTGACCGAAAATTCCCACAAGTATTTTCCTCATCCATATGGCCTCACATTCTACTTGACATGTAATCATCTATTCAGTCTCTATTGAGATGAGTGCCACAAACCTTTGCTTCCTACTATACCAGGAAATAGTTGCGGATGCAACGCTGAAGATAGCACCTGGAGTACTTTTCCTTTCTGATGGACTCCCTACCCAATCTGCATCGGTGAAGCCTTGGAGCTTCGCTCCCTCTATCTTCCTATACCATAATCCATACTCAGTAGTACCTCTAAGGTACTGTAATACATGCTTTGATTCCTTCCAATATAACTTGGTAGGCCTCGCCATAGCTTGACTAAGCTGGTTTACTGCATACCACATGTCGGGTCTTGTGTTCACAAGATACATCAAAGACCCCACAAGTTTCATGTAAATCGTAGCATCAACCTCTTCACCTAAAGTGGCGTTCTCCTTCCTCTAGTTGGTAGCTAGAGGTGTGTCCATGGTCTTACAATTCTCCATGTGAAACCTCTGAAGTATTTCAGAGGCATACTTCCCTTGAGACACAAACAATTCACCGTCACATTTCCATACTTGCATCTCTAGGAAGTAATTCATTATGCCCATGTATTTCATCTCCAATTCCCTTGCAAGATCCTCTTTGCAATAAATATTAAATCATCAACATACAAAACAAGAATAACCAACTTACCATCTACCACAATGTGATAGAGGTTTGCATCTGCTTCACTTTTAGTGAAGCCCAATCCATTGAAATAATTGTCGATCTGAGTGTACCATGCTTGGGGCGCCTTTTGAGACCATACAATGCTTTCTTGAGTTTGCACACATGAGACTCTAAATCATATGCCTCAAATCCTTCTAGTTACTCTATGTAAATTTCGTCATTAGCAAAATTGTTGAGAAAGTCGGTCTTCACATCCATATGGTGTATTTTCCACCCCATCTGTGCAGCTAATGCTAGAATGGATCTCATTGAGGAATATATTGCAACTGGTGCAAAATTTTCCTCGTATTCCACTCCTTCTACCTGAGAGAATCATTTGGCCAAATATATGGCCTTGTACTTCTCAATGCTCCCATGGGTTACATGCTTCACTTTGTAGATCCATTTCAAACCAACCATTGATTTCCATTTTGGTCTTTGCACCACCTCCCATACAATGTTGTTCATGATGGTTTCATATTCTTCCACCATGGCATCAACCCAAACAGGTTGAGAAACTACTTCCTCAAATGAAGAAGGCTTTGTCTCAATGAGATCCATGTAACCAGTGTACCTATCAAGTAACCTCCTAATCCTGTGCTATGATGTGGGGGCTCCCACATTCTCCCTTGTATCCTACAACAATCTATCATCTTATTTGGTTATCTTTCTCCCCTCTCTAGAAGATTCTGGTTGAGTGGGTGCTTCCACTTTGCCTCTTGTCTGCTCCATTACATGTTGTTGCTCCACAACCTCTTGAAGCACATCCCATAGCCTTATCCTCATCGAACTTGACATCTCTCCTCACAACTGTCATCCTTAGTGAAGGTAAATACACTCAGTAATTGTGTGGAATTTTGGTGTATCCTACAAAAAATCCCAACTCTATTGTAGGCTCAAGTTTCTTCCATGAATCCTTTGAGACATGACAATAAAATGAAGCTCCAAAAATTGTGAAATGAGACACATCAGGCTTTCTCCCATAGAAATCCTCCTCCAGTGTGATCATGCCAAGTATTCCATGACAACTCTAGTTCTACAAATAAACTGATGCGATGCATGCTTCTTCCCATAGATATAGTGAAAACCCCTAATCATGCAACATGACCCTTGTTGTTCCCATTATGCTCTTGTTCTTCCTCTCTGTTGGCCCATTTTGTTATGGGTTATGGGGTGTTATCAATTCCCTTCGAATACCTTCTTTCACATAGAAATCCTTGAAGGCATGTGAAGAAAATTCAGCTTTAGTGTCGCTCTTGAGAGCATTCACCTTATTTCTAGTCTCCTTCTCAACCAATGCCTTGAATTCAACAAATTTTGAGAAAACTTCATCCTTTTTATGCATGAAGAATATCGATCATTTCCTAGAGAAATCATCAATAAAAATAACATAGTACTTAGGTTTTATTGTGGAGGCTATAGAAAAGGGTCCATAAACATTAGAGTGGACTCACTCCACAATTGCATCTTCTCTGCTCTCTCGGTCGTGGAAAGTGGATTTGACATAATTCCCCAATGTGAAACCCTTGTAGACATCCTGCTAGTCAAGGGAGCCTTTAGGGAGACCAATGGTAATTCACTGCATGATTTTAAGGCACCATGGTGTATATGACGCAATCTTCTGTGCCAAAGTTTTCCAACATCTCGACTCTGTAATTTTCCAGCCTTACTACTCGGTGCAATGAAATCTCCCACATCAAGTTTGTATAGGTTCTTCACTGGAACCCCAATCTGCTTCACTTTCTAGTAGCTATGTGTCTTAGAAAGGCTTCCCCTCTACTGAAAATAATATCATAGCCACAATCATCCAATACTGCTATAGATATTAGGTTCTTCTTCAACCTAGGTACAAACATAACATATTTTAAGCAAAGAGGAGAGTCTTTCTCCCTCTAAAAGGTGATAGTACCAATTCCTGTAGCACTGTGCCTCCCATCATCCCCCATTTTGATATGCATATGGAGATCCTTCTCCTCCAGGCTACTGAAAAACTCCTTGCATCTTGTCATATGGAATGAGGCATCCGAATCAAGGCACCACACAATCCCCATAACAATGTTGGCCATGCATGCTATTAGGGTGAAGTATAATTTTAATTGTGAATCTAATGCTTCACCTCCTGCTCCTCTTGAAGGCTTCTTCACAGACTTCTTGTGCGAATATTTAGTTGCATATTGCTTGTATTTGTGGCAATGGAGCATTTTATCTTTCTCAAGTCTTTCTTCTTGCCATTATTTTGGTTGGATTCAAGTTTGCTCTAGGTTTTCTTCCCTTTTCCCTTCTTCCTCTTTCCAACCAAGGAAAAATTATCTTCATGCTCAGCTTGGATGATGTTCCATCTCTGTTATTTCTCATAAGCTCTTCTTGCACCAAATTAGATCGCAAGCTTTCCTAATTTGGTAATTTTTCCCTTCCATTCATAGAGCCCTGGTAGTTGTGCTAGAATTTTGGAAGGCCTAGAAGAGATAGGCTGACCGGGTCATCTTTTGCAACATTCACCGCAACCCCTCCAAGCTCATCACAAACTTGTGTAAACCTGGAGAGATATTGTGGAATACTATTATTCTTCTTCATTCTAATGTTTCAAATTTTGTCTTTTAGGGCCAATTTTCTATGGTCACTACTATTTTTGAACAACTCAGTCAATGTTGTCCACATAGAAGATGGTGTCTCTCTACCACATGGTCTCTCACACCTTCCACGAGAAATCTCCTGGCCTTTGCAACATCCTTCTTCCATTGGGATAATTGTTATGCATATGATTGCTGGGGTTTTGCAATGCTAGTTTTAACATATTCTAACACACCATTGTCATCGAGCATTGCTTCCATTCGACCCTTCCAGACTATGAAATTCGAGCTACTCTCCAGGGCATACTCCAATCTCAGTCTGTTGAAAGGAATTCTTCTAATCCTGAAGAAAAATGTTGCACTTAAGCTGTCAAATCAAAATTCCTGAGAGACAAGTTTGAAATACTTGTTCTAATGTTATTCAAGGACTCCGATACCATGTATAAATTCGATATAAATTGCAACTGCTCAAGATTTCAAATTTAAAAACAAGAGACACAATTCTACTCTACTGATCTGCGAAACGAAAACCACAACTTAGAACAACACGCATAGACATGCAATAAGCAAAACCACAAATACACAGTGATTTCTAGGGGAACCCAACTAGGAAAAACCCCGAAAGCCTCTTTGCATTAATCTATTGAATATAGAAACTATTACAATTGCTAGCTCCGGCTCTGAGCTCAACCTGTAAAAGAATAGTTGTTCTCTCTGCTCAATGAGAAACTCTGGACAACACTAATTCAATTATTTTCTCACCAAGCCTATTATTTCCTTGCACAAATCTTGAGGAAATTAAACACTAAAAAATAGGAATTTCCTCCAAATTGATTTCACAATTCCTAAGGATTGATTTTCTCACTCATGCAACACCTGTACACTTAAAACTATTCTACAACTGATATTACACTACCTTGTCATCTCCACTTCAGTTGAGGAACTCAAATTCCTTGCATGAACTAGCTATCTTGGGTTCATTGATCAATTAGCTAACAAATCTCTGAGTTATACTGTTGTCCCACCGCACAACTGACCTTCAACTAACTCTATCAATAGTTAAAGGTTAGTTAACTCAAATTTACAAAGCTAACTCAATGACAAGATCCATGTCACACTAATTAACTGCCGCCAAGTTGTGTTGCTGATCTGGAAATTTTATTTACTCAATTTGACTAAGGCTAAATTCAAATTGAGCCTTTCTTGCTACATTTTTTCAACACTTGCGATGGGTCACTTCCTTTTGGCATCAACACATTATCTAGGAAGTTGACTTAGAAACTCCCTTCAGTGCCTTGGAACTTGCATACCTCAATGGAAAGTCTCCTTATTTCGGTGACAAGTTCTCATCATGGGCCTTCAATCGAAATATTATGTGTGGTGTTTGACTTCATCTCATTCATTCACATCACATAGAGTGTACTGTAGTACCTTGAGAGCCATTATCATTATCAATGGTTCCTATCACATCTGTTAACAACTTACATCATTGGTCGGTAATCATATGGTGTCTACCATGTTTGAATCCAACTCATTTATTCACATGGTTAGAATTGTACTATCAAGTGACTAGGTAGAAGACTCCGGATCTAGTTTCATCCATCTAGGCTGCACTTTTAGGATTCATACCATATCATATAGTATGATGGCTATGAGCATTCAAAAGTTCATCCAAGCCTGGGTCCACCATTTGTCATCAGTGGACATGGATTTGATTATTGTACATGTAATATTTGCTTATATGCTAAGTATGGGTGTGCCTACCTCAACATGATATCATGATGATCATGTATTGTAACAAATGATGATCTCAACTGGCCAACTTCTTGATCTGCACTTGTCACAAAGTAAATCACTTCAGTCCTTAACTGTTGCTTCCGACTTCATACTTTAGGGGGCAATCTATTACGGGTCATTTTGTCACTTCTGCTCAAATTCCCTTGAATCTAGATCAATCAACATCCTTGTCACCTTGCAATCATCCCTTTACAAAGCCTTAAGCATTATCTTTCCAAAAAGTCAATTTTTTTTGGGTTAATCAACTCAAAAACCTAGTTTTTGGACCCATCACACTTTCTCCTTTTGCAACCTGCATTGTTTCATGTTGCACAATTGAGCATCTACACTGACCTGGTGCATTTTTCCTTTGTTACAGGTGCGATGGTTCTAGAATTTCGGGAAAAATAAAAAATAATTAGGAATCTTCTCTTTCAATAATATTCTAAGGTAGTTTTAACCATTTACTATTGGTTGAGATCTTGAAATCCTACTCTAGAGGTATTATCTCTTAGCCCCAAAGCTTATCCTCCCTCATATGTGGATCTAAGTCCTAGATTGGTAAAACCAAAACTAACCCATTTACCTATCTCCTATAGAGTTTGCGTTGGATTTTGGAGACTCTTAGCTATGCCTTGATGTTGTTTCTTTTTACCTAAGGATACATTACCATCCTTGACTTGTGATTGAAGGCTTGCTTTGTGGCTAAGGAAGGACAAGTTTGGTGGGAGACATCTACATGGGCAAAATATGTAAAAGGGTTGTAATCTTCTCATACATTTCATTAATACAAAAAACTTTGTTTTCCTGTACTTATGTTTATTCGATGCATATGTATTGTATTGCCTTCTTGACTCATTGATTAGAGATATTAGTCTATATTATTCGTATCTTGTAGTTCTCATACTTGTTATAATTGTTTTACAGGTTCTATTCATAGCATTTGGAGCTGGAGCTAAAGTTCACAAGCAGGGATAAGAGGAGAACTTGCGTTGGACTCAAGATAAGTCTTTTCTCCATATTCTAATTTCTCTAAAGAAAGCACAAATGTTTTGTTTCTGTTGTTTCTAGATAAATCCACTATATGGGATTCACTTATGTCCGCAGGAGAGAATTTTCCATCAAACAATATAAGTTGAACTTCAACACCACTTCCACGTATACACACATAATAAGAAATTAACCATATTTTCATTATGTAAGGTAATAACTAAATGTCGCTAAAAACACCACAAGTTTGTAACCAAGATTAATGCAACTAGAACCATTTTACCAATCACCATATTTCTTCTCCCCGGATGCGGGTGACACAAACGAATTAAATGATCGTCATGACAAATTGTAAGACCAGGTACTGCCAGCTGCAGGGCAGCGTGGCTTCCCAGGTTCTCACCTCGCGCAAGAGGGATAGCATTATTAAGGATGGATAATGTAGGGATTTTGCATTAATGGAGTACGTTGTTCAAAGAAAAACTGTGGTTGTTATAATCATGGCGATCCTGTATGTTCTCTTCACACCTCGCACTCAGTCTTATTGTTCCGGGCCCTGGTTTGATGTGGTTTTTACTGACAGGCAGAACCTTGCAAACAGAGGCAAGCTTCAGGCCGGCTCTCTGTTCTTCTGGAAGAGGTACTATTATGCTAAGGTCCCCCACGGTAGGATTAGCACGGCTTTAAGGGATAAGCTTTCTAAAGCTCTTGAATTTAGAACTGGATGTGTTGCATCTCTGCCTTGGGCATTCTTTGTGCATTTGATTCGGTCTCTGTGTCAATCATTTTATCCCTCTGTTGTTGTCTCTGGTCTCTCTGTGCCTTCCCCTTCGCTCTTCATAATGGTTCGCCAGGGTGGGAGGAATCATTTCGGGGGGCGTCGTGGAAGTGGAAAACGTCCAACCGCTAGTCACTCTATGGACCCTGAACAGTCACCTATCAATCTTCACTCCTCTCATGTGGATCCGCCTCCTTCGAGCCCTGTGCGTAAGCCAATTCCAAATAGTGCTTTCCAAACCACGCATTTCAAATTCCAAAGCAATCTAAATAGGCCTCTGATTACTGCTCACATCACTATAATCCTTTCGGAAGAAGAAAATCAAATCCCTCCTCTGTCATGCATGGCTCCTGATCCTTCTCAAAGCAGTGAGCATTTAATGGATGAGGGAAGCCAAGAGAATCGGATGAATGATAAGTTTGATCAGGATGAAATTCCCAAAAGCATTCCGCCTCTTGAAGACATAAATCCAGTGGCTGGGGAAGGGACTTTTGGAGCTACAAGTCATTCCTTGGCGAACCCAGCAAGTGAGATAGGTGGCAATGAAAATTTGAGGATTGGCAGCGCGTGTCTGGTAGCGGAGAAGACTCCTGGTGAGGATGTGGAAGTTTAACGCCACCTCGGTTTGTTTTTTCTCCCTTTTTGGTTTTGATATCGCTCAAATGACTACTTCTAGGCAACTTAGCTCTCAGTCAAGGTTCAACATCTTCAACCTGTTGTTTTTGCTTCCCTTTGGGGAAGTGGTTGTTTATTTACAGACTGGTTTGCCAAGTACTTAGGCTTTTTTCTGTCAATGTCTCTATCTACGTTCTACGAGTCTATCTCTGGGTTCTATATCTATCTTCTAGCTCTTTGTAACTGGTCTCCCCAGGTTTTTTTTGTACGGGGGCAGTTTTGCTGTGTTGAGTGCTCTCGAGTTCTGTTCTCTAAGGCCTCAACTCCTTGTAAAATTATTCCTCTTTTCAGTTAATAGATTTTAGTCTTTGCAGAGAAAAAAAAAATCACCATATTTCTTCTATGTGTCAAGAACCATATGATCTTAAATATATAATGAAGAAAAGATACACCAACATCATTACATTATGATGAATTGATCAACATTAAAGTTTCATCCATGAATTGCCAACATGATCATAATAAACATTGGAAAGAAATGTAATTGCATGAAAGACAACATAATTGCCTCCACCTCATAAATCATAACACTTCTTTATACCCACTATGCAATTGGATGGTGGGACCCTTCTTGAGTTGAATTAGAACAAAAAGTGAAGAGTAATTCCAATGGCATGGTAGGAGTTAGAGTTGATTCCAATTGTAAGGTTAGATTCTCACAAGGATAGATCATGGGTTTGAACGACAACTTAGGGCATAAATCACAATACTATGTGATTTGAGATTATTTATTGCAAAAATATTCAAGAAATTTATGATGTGGGCAATCCCTTTTAGGCATGAATCAATACTAAAATGGCATGTCAACTTGTTGCAAAAGTGGCATAAATGATCCATTGTCATTGGCATGGTTTTGGAATATGTATTGCAAAGATGGTTTGTTGTAGAGTTAGTGTTTGTAACATGATTTAAGAGATGATTCTACATGATTAGAATGTCTTCGTTCAATTTTAGTATAAGGGATGTGGGGATTTATATTTCCTCTAGATTTCTAAAGCTTATTTTAAATAAGGGACGGGGGGCACATCATTTTTATGCTCATCTTTTCTTTTTATTTGTTGGAGTTGTTAGCCTTTATTCTCATCTTTTATTTTTATTTGTTGGAGTTGTTAACCTTTATAAGTGAGGTTAAAATAGTTTAAATTTTTTTACTCAATATGATATATCCATGAACTTGTTTATTCATAGTAACGCTTACAAGGCTATTCTCTTGTCAACCTTTTTTTGAAATGAGAACCCATCTTTTTATGGATGGTAACTGAGAATGAAGCTCAAGCCATCCTCGCAAACTTAAGCAAAGGTAGGGTTTGATGGTGCCTTGCCATCCCCATACAATAATCTACCTAAAGGCCACATCACCAATATACAGTATAATTAATAGTCACATATGAAAAACTCTATGTAAGAGGGAAGCTTGTCACAAATGTTTGAAACCAAGTCATTGGAGCAATTACTACTCCAAATTATTGCTATACCACAATTCAATTGATTTATTTTGTTAACATTATACCTTAGTTTCAAGCATATTAATTTTCTCCCACTTAGGGGCTTATTTATAGCTAAATATATAAAACTAAGTTAATACCCATGAAATCCTAATGTATCATAATAACTACAAAACCTTGAAAACCTAACCTATAATACTAAGAAACCATTTTAATTTATATATTATCAAGGACATTTTCTAACTTTTTAATATAATGTAAACAATCATGTTTATGATTTAGCAAAATTTTGATTATTTTCGTATCTTAAATTGTTAATAATACTTTTTAACTTTCCTTACTACATAAACCAATCAAAACATAATAATAATCCCATATCTAAAAAAAATAAAAATAATATATATATAAGTAAGATATATACCAGAGCTTGCCAATATATTTTTTCCAATTGTATTACACTAAAATAATAGTAATATTACGCTAATTAAAAATATAAATCAAAAGTCACCATTACAAATAAGTTGTTGTAAAAATGAGAAAAAGCAAAGGGATTAATAAAAGCGAAATAATACTTAAAAATAGAGAGACGTGAATGGGAAATCAAGGAGGAAAGGAAAATGGAAAGGTGAAAATGCTAAAACAAGAATAGGTACGTAAACAACCATGGTGTCAAGATATAGGGACATGTGGTTTTGTTTTTTCTTATTAGGTAGATGTTGGTCTTCACACCAAGTCAGCAAAATCTTTTAATATATAATAATATTAAATGTAATTATATATTTTTAACTATTAACAGAAATCACGAAACAACAGGTACTTAAACAATATATATGAAGACCGGGAGGGGGACATTGAGGGATAAAAAAGAAATATATTTAAGTTTTGTTATTATTTTCAAAGATATAGTTAAGTATGGAGAGAGAATATATATGAATTATTTTGTGTTTGTATATTGTAAATATATGTTATAAGCGGTGATGTGTAAAAGGAAATGTGATATTTTGTAATGAGTTATGTATACATTATTTTGTGTTCTTATGTTAGTGCATATATATATATTATAATTGGGTGTGAGGTGCAGAAGGATATATATATATAAAATAATGGTATGTGGCCTGTATATATTGTAAAAGTTATTAATATGCATGTTTGTTATTTTTTAAACGTGCAATTTGTTTTGATATGTTTGTTTATTATTTTTTAAAGTGAAGATAATTATGATAGGGTTTTATATTTTTTTTAGTTGGTAAGTGGGTGAATCTTGAAAATCATTCTTATCCTGTGGTTGAAAGGCCACGACTCAAGGGCTTTTAAGCTATCAAAGTCGCTCGGGGATCCCCTCGGCCTGAGCCGCACCAGCAGAAACCATGCTGGATTTTTTGGTATCAACGAGACTAGAACCGGTGACCTTTGCTTACAAAGCGCCTTAACAGCGCGCTCCTTCACCCACTATTCTAAGTCTCTTTGATAGATAGGGTTTTATATTTATTTGAGGTTTACGATTTATTTTTTTTCAATTTATGTTGTTGAGTTTTTTTTTAAATATCATTTATTTTTTAATTAATTAAATATAATAGTGTTACATTTTGGTTAAAATTTTAGTTGGAGAAAGGTAAATATGATGATGGGTATGTTTGATAATAATAAATTTATAGGTTTGATGTGAATAATATTACTTACTAACTTATTTAATATGTATAGAATGATTTATTTAATCATATCATAAATAAACAAAAATATTTCATAAACACTTTGTTGTTAGAGGGGTTAAATTTCACTTTTATATTATTGAAAAGGTTTTTGGTTTGTGATGTTATTTTTTTGAAATTTTTGGTTGATGGCATTATGGTACTGATGTTGTCTTTGATGGCAACTCACATAGATGACAGTTCACAGTGCAACATATTAACATCAAAGGATTACAGATTAGACTCTAAAGATTGAAGAAAGAGAGTCGTTTAAGAATTATATGCTAGTTCACTTTGTCAAAGCGGCGTATACACGCGGTCCACAGAACAAAAAGGGCATATACATATACACACACTATCAAAAGAAGTAAAGCGCGTGCAGGTTGGAAAAACAAGGAAATTCAAGAGCAAAGAATAAGAGGATTCAATACCATGGTATTAGCCCACAATATTAAGCGGAGTAACGACTATTTGATCCCGTCCAAGAATACCACAGGTCCTAAGTGGTTTTGGTCCTAGGTATTGAGAAAGGCCTAAAACTATATAAGAAGGAGAAGATCATTAGGCCAGGGTGTGCAAGTGAATGGGTTTCTGAGGAATATTTCTATCTGAAGTATATGTTATGTTGCAGGGGCTATGATTATGAGATGATCTTAAATATTTTGTGCACCTTGGATATAATGTTAGATTGGGGTCATAAAGAACTAAAATGATTTATCATTGCATGATCTGATATTGATTGGGCTAGATGTAAATATTAATGCATGTTTCATTCTGTAAATGTTATGATCTAGGTAGACTGGGGTCTAGAATAGCTGTGAAGTTTTAAGTTAGTATTTGCAGATCTATACGCTGGTTCGCTTTGTTAAAAGTGTGTATACACGTTGGTTCAGAACATCAAAGTAGTGTATACATTATGAAATATGATGTTTGAAGTTGCAGTTGGTTCTAGTTGTTGTTGTAGACTTCTGGGTTCTGCTTTGTGTTCTGGTGGTTGTATTCTGGTGACAGTGTTCTGAATGTTCATATTGATTGATTGTGATTTTCTTCAGTGATGATGGGTTTTGAGTGATTGGTTGTATTACAGTGGTGATTGATTTTGAGCTTTAACGTTGCTGATGGGTCCTGTATGAAAATTTCATGAAACGAGACCTTCAGATTGTGGTGTTGTGTTCCAGGAGTATCCAGTCTGAAAATTTATGAAACGTGGTCCCTGGAGGAAGAGAGAAGGTCATATCCTTTTGTAGGTCAATGCCTGCATATTGGTAAACATATCGGCTAGTACAAGAGCCAGGGGGTTGGAGCTCCCTCCTAGTAGCAGCTGGAAAACAAGTGAAGGTTGGAGCCTTCTGTAAGCTGGCACCTACGTACTAGTAAACAGATCGGCTAGTACAAGAGCTAGGGGGTTGTAGCTCCCTTCCAGTAGAAGCTGGAGAACAAGAGAAGGTTGTAGCCTTCTGCAGGTGGGTGCTTGCATACTAGTATGAGTCTGCACTGGTGTAAGATTGTAAACAAGTTTTTCTTATATTAAAAGAAGACAACAGTGGGTGGTTTTTGTCCTGCATCGATTTTCCACCTTAATTCTTGGTGTTCATGTGTGTTGCTTACGTGTGATGGTTTATTCTATTATTATTGCACATGATTACTGTTTATATGGTTAATAAAGTATTGATGCATTGATGAAAGATTGATGTATGATGAATCATAAGTTCATTGTATATATGTTGGTTGCCTTAAAGGCAGTTGCATGTACACAAGAGTTACCTTCATTGAAGTCGCGTATTTAAATTTGAGTATGAAAAGAAAAATTTATTGATTTGATAAATATTGATTCACCCCCCCCCCACTCTCAGTATTATTTCCAACAATTGGTATCAAAGCAGGTCCTTCAGAAGAAGCTTGATCGCTTGAAGGGAGATCTTTCAAGATGAACAATCACGAAGGCATGTGATCTATCAGACCACCAATCTTCAATGGGAACAACTTGGTATATTGGAAAACACGAACTAGATTGTATATTCAGTCACTTGGAGCTGGTGTTTGGGCAATTGTGGAGATAGGATATCAATATTTAGCAGCAGTCCCCACAGATCCAGTACAAAGGAAAACATATGAAATCAATGCCAAAGTTGTCAACACCTTATTGGGAAGTCTATCAGAATCAGAATTCGTCAAAGTCATGCAGCTCAACACAGCTAAGGAAATATGGGACAGAATCATTCAGAGCTACGAAGGAGACTCCCAGGTAAAACGTGCTAAACTATAAACTCTTAGAATCCAGTATGAAACTCTCAAGATAGATAGTGATGAAAGTATTTCTAGTTATTTCTTGCGAGTAGCTGGGATTGGAAATCATATGAGAAACCTAGGTGAAGAGATAAAGGAAGCTACTTTAGTTGAGAAAAATTTGAGATCTTTGTCTTCTAAATTTGAGTCAAAAGTGGCTGCCATAGAAGAAAAACAGGATCTTCAAATTATTATTGTGACTCAACTCCATAGAATCCTAACTGCCTTTGAAATGAGGAAAGGAGGTTCATCAAATATGAGAGAAGTTGCTTTTAAAGCATCAACAAAGGGAAAAGAAGAGGAAGAGCACAATGAATCAAGACACATTTCAGAAGAAGAAGATGAGGTAAATTTTGTCATGAAGCTTCAACGAGGTTCTGAAAGATTAAGAGGTAAGCTACATTCAAATGCTTTTCTTTTGGTAGAGCTGGTCATTACGTTGCTAAATTCCCTCATGTCAAAGGAAAGATGTCTACAAAAGGTAATATAAGTTATTATATTCATGATGATAGTGATGGCTTGTCCAATAGTGATGAAGATGATCAAGAAATTAAGCTACTCATGGCATATGAAAATGATGCCTTAGAAAAGGATGATTTCCTTAAAGAAATTAGTCAACTCAAAATCAGTTTGGCAGAAAAGGATACAATCATAAACACAGTGACACATCAACTCACTGAAAAGGACAAACACAATGAAGTGTTAGAAAGTGAAGTAGTAAGTCTAAGAAAAGAACTTGAGAAGGCAAAGACTCTGAATCTTTGCTAAAGGATCAAAAATGTTAGATGAAATCATCAAAGTTTAGTGTTCGCCTATTATAAAGACTGGTCTTGGCTTTCATGAAGATGAATCTAGCTCACAAGATGAGCTAAGGAACTTCAATGCAAAATCTGAAATGCTTAGCAAGGAGATAAGAGGTCAACCCCATCAACAACCAAGGAAAGAAAGACTTCAAAGAAAAACATTTCCACCTAACTATGGAAGTGATAATTGTTCCTTTTCTCTGACAAATAATGTTGAATGTTTTATATGTCATAATTTTGGACATGTTGCAGCCAAATGCAGAAGTAGAATGGTTCAAGACTGTCACACAGAAAGATCATCAGTTTCCAAGTACTTTAAGGGATATTGTTTTGCTTGCAATATGTTTGGTCACAAAGCTATTGATTGTGATAGAAGGAATATGAAACATGTAAGTTGCTATGCGTGTAACAAGTTTGGACATAAAGCAAAGGAATGCAGGAGCAAATTTCAGCCACCATACCAAAAGAAACAAACATCATCACAATCCAAGGTATTGAAGAAGAATGAATTGTTGTCAAAAAGATGTGACATAGCTCAGTTTACAGACATACAGACCTAGGGGGAGCTGAAAGTGTAAAACTTCAGTATTCCAATTCTCATATGCATTTATTATGAAAAGAAGTCGCGTATATGGTGTTTTGAAGAAAAAGCAGTGGGACAAACTCAGGGAAAGGGATCTTATATTTTTCAGTCAATTATCGATTATCTATTATGTTCTGATTGATTATGGTTACAGTCTGTTGATGACATGTGGAAGCATTTTTTTGGCCCTCATAAGTTGTTAATAAGTTGATGAATAACTGGTTGATGATGATGCCTTGATGATTCTTACTGACAAATGCATTGATCAGATCTGATAGTGAACAGTTGGCACAGGTTCAGGGGGAGCATATGTTTCTAATAATGCATTGTTGGCATTATATTAGAATACCTTGGTACACGACGATACGTATATTTCTTGATCCACATAGTTGTTTGATTCAGGTGACTCTTTTGACGATGGACATATACAGGCTATTGATCTTGATGCTACTGACAGATACTTATGATGCAGATCATATATGGTGTATGATAATTGATGATTACTATCATGGTATTGTTTAGATTGTTGGTCCTTGTTATAAATGTCATGTATATCATTTGATGTAAAGGTCATTAAAAGACCTAATTTGTAACCCCACTATGCATGGGAAGGATGATGTAATAATTTCTATTTCAGTCATGTATAAACATTTGGTATATCCCCACTTGGTTGGGTGGATGAGTCAAATTTGGTGTATCCCCACTTGGTTGGGTGATTGATGTATGTATGAGTCATTGGTCTTAGGGATCTCATACTCACTTAGTTGAGTTATAGAGTCATGTTATTCTTTTGAAAAATATCTTTGCAGACTCTGCATGAACTCAAGGGGGAGCATGGACAACATAATGAATATCAAATATGGAGAATATCTTGGTCCGTCCTTTGCCCTTGATGTCAAAGGGGGAGAGTATCTTGATGTTGTGGTTGCCATAAAGTCCAAAGGGGAAGATTTTTGGCATTATGATACTGATGTTGTCCTTGATGGCAACTCACATAGATGACAGTTCACAATGCAACAGATTAATAACAAAGGATTATAGATCAGACTCCAAAGATTAAAGAAAGAGAGTGGTTTAAGAAGTATACGCTGGTTCACTTTGTCAAAGCGGCGTATACACGCTGGTCCACAGAACAAAAAGGGCGTATACATATACATGCACTCTCACAAGAAGAAAAACGCGTACAGGTTGGAAAATAAGGAAATCCAAGAGCAAAGAATACTAGGGATCATTACCATGGTATTAGCTCACAATATTAAGCGGAGTAACGACTATTTGATCCCGTCCCAAAATACCATGGGTCCTAAGTGGTTTTGGTTCAAGGTATTAAGAAAGGCCTAAAACTATATAAGAAGGAGAAGATAATTAGGCCATGGTGTGCAAGTGAATGGGTTTCTGAGGAATACTTCCATTTGAAGTATATGTTATGTTGCAGGGGCTATGATTATGAGATGATCTGAAATATTTTGTGCACCTTGGATACAATGTTAGATCAGGATCATAAAGAACCGAAATGACTTATCATTGCATGATCTGATGTTGATTGGGCTAGATCTGAATACTAATGCATGTTTCATTATGTAAATGTTATGATCTGGGTATGGCTGAAGTCTGGAATAGCTGTGAAGTTTTAAGTTAGTATTTACAGATCTATACGCTAGTTCGCTTTGTTAAAAGCACGTATACACGCTAGTTCGGCACATCAAAGTATCATATACATTATGAAATATGATGTTTGAATTTGTGGTTGGTTCTAGTTGTTGTTGCAGAGTTCTAGGTTTTGCTTTGTGTTCTGGTGACAGTGTTCTGAATGTTTAGATTGATTGATTGTGATTTGCTTCAGCGATGACGGATTGCCAGTGATTGGTTGTATTACAGTGCTGATTGATTTTGAGCTTCAATGTTGTTGATGGGTCCAGTATGAAAATTTGATGAAACGAGGCCTTCAGATTGTGGTGTTGTGTTCTAGGAGTACCCAGTCTGAAAATTTAGGAAACGTGGTCCCTGGAGGAAGAGAGAAGGTCATAACCTTGTGTAGGTCGGCGCCTACGTACTGGTAAACACATCGGCTAGTACAAGAGCCATGGGGTTGTATCTCCCTTCCTGTAGCAATTGGAAAACGAGTGAAGGTTGGAGCCTTATGTAGGTCAGTGCCTATGTACTAGTAAATGGATCGGCTAGTACAAGAGCTAAGGGGTTGTAGTTCCCTTCCAGTAGAAGTTGGAGAACGAGAAAAGGTTGTAGCCTTCTGCAGCTGGGTGCTTGCGTATTGGTATGAGTCTGCACTAGTACAAGATTGTAAATAGGTTGTTCTTATATTAAAAGAAGACAACAACAGGTGGTTTTTGTCCCGCATTGCGTTTCCACCTTAATTATTGGTGTTCATGTGTGTTGCTCATGTGTGATGGTTTATTCTATTATTATTGCACATGGTTACTGTTTATATGGTTAATAAAGTACTAATGCACTGATGAAAGATTAACATATGATGAATCATAAGTTCAATGGATATATGTTGGTTGCCTTAAAGAGAGTTGCGTGTACATGCCAGTTACCTTCATTGAAGTAGCGTATATAAATTTGAGTATGAAAAGAAAAAGTTATTGATTTGATAAATACTGATTCCACACCTCCGCTCCTCCCCCCCCCAACCCTCTTAGTATTATTTCCAACATTGGCATATTGTTATGTGAACATATACATATGTAAAAGTTAGAATGAAATGGATGAAGAGTTTGATAATAAATTGAATGTAGATTTTGGAAAATTGGAAGGAGAGATTTTAAATAGTAAAATAATTATAAAATACATTATTTTGAAGTGTATTTAATTTTTTTAAAATGAGTATCATGATTCTTAATCATATTTAGTGTATTTAATAAGCATGTATTGCTAACATCGTGGATAGCAGCTACACTAATTTGAATGCTAAAATAATCATGGTTTAAAAGGTTATTTTGGGATAAGTTATTTTGTGTTTAAGGTATTTTCTTGAAATAAGGTTGTTGTGTGTTATTCCACATCTTTTTTGGTTTTCTATCTTATATTGGTTGTTAACTCTAGTTTGTGGCAACACATAAGTCTCAAAATACCTTGATCCTTACGCTAATAACCTAGGTGGTGGCCATCCTATTAAGGTAAGGATTGATCAGATCATGGATAAGATTTTTCCAATAAGATGGGGAGGATCAGATCATGGACAACTCAAGACAAGATCTCAAACCATTTTCCCATATTCCTGGAAATAGATCGTGAACCACACCATCATAAATTTTCCTTTTAAATTCAACCATTCTTGGTTGGAAGAAAAGTCTTTCAGACATATGGTGACATTTACTTGGAAAAATTGCCCAATCAACAATTTCTCCTCTGCTATGTTTTCATTGGTTAGTAAACTCATGGAACTGAAGAAGGTATCCATGGTTTGGTAGAGAAATGGGAGAGAAAATCAACAAAAGGAAATCCTAGAAATTAAATATGAATATGATCACATCTACCAAAACTTCTCCTCTTCCTTATTTGTTGATCTAGCCCAGAAAATGAGCTCCCTTGAAGCTATGAAAAGGAAGATTTTAAAAAGGGAAGAAGAGGCCTAGAGATTAAAAAGTAGGGGCACCTGGATGAAAAAGGGAGATGGAAACACAAATATTTTCCACAGTTTTGCAAACCATATAAGGAACATCAACTCAAACTGGGAGCTTGAGATTGAAGAGGGCAAGTTTGTGTCTTCTCCCAAAGAGATAAAGGATGTTGCTTCTTCTTTTTTCTCTTCCCTTTTCTCAGATCCAAGGTTCTCAAATATTAGCTCTCAGTTGCAACTTATTAAACACTATTTGAGCTTTTTCAATAAGGAGGAAGTGGCCTAGATTAGAAGCCATGTATCTCTCAAGGAAATTAAAGGAGTTATGGAAAAGTTCTCAAATGATAAAAGCCCAAGTCACGATGGTTAGATGGTGGAACTTCTCTCCTTCTTTGACTTATTGGGACCATATTTGTGTCAAATGGTGGAGGAATCGAGAAAATCCGGGAAAGTCTCAACAATTATTAATGCTACCTATATAACTTTGAACTCAAAATGCTCAAAGCCTAAGTCTTTTTCAAATTTCATACCTATTTCTTTGTGCAATCTGGTGTATAAAATTATCACTAAGATTATCTCAAACATGATCAAAAGTTTTCTTGCTGAGAATATGTCTCATAATCAATTTTCTTCCTCTCAGACAAGCAAATTCATGATATTATAGGCATTGCTCAAGAATTCATTCATTCTATCAAAACAAAAAGAAGAGCGCACTGGTGCTAAAAATGGACCTCAATAAAGTATTTGATACAATCAACTGGAATTATCTAAGACTCGTCCTCCTTCAAATAGGGCTAGGCCTGGAAGTGACAAATTGGATCATCGGCTTTGTAACTTCAACAAACTATTCAATCTTAATAAATGGCTCACACTTTAGAAATTTCTCTTGCTCTCAAGGACTAAGATAGGGATGCAGTCTTTCTCCTCTTTTGTTTTTTCTTATGATGGAAGGTTTGCATCAGCTTTTGTTGAAATAAAACAGACATGAAACATAAGAGGTATAAAAATATCTAAAATCCAATACATCACCCATCTTCTATTCATGGATGATGTTTTGCTACTAGGTATAGGCATTATAGTTGAATGGCGAGCCTTCCACAGAAGTATTCTTCTCTTTTGCAGTGCAACAAGAATGGAGATCAACTCACTAAATATACTTTTCATCAATATGTAGTTAATCCAACCATCCTTATAAATATCCAGTCTTTCTTGCCCTTGTAGAGCTCAGCTTTGGAAGCTGGTTTTAGGTATTGTGGTTTCCATCTAAAACCAAATAGTTATCACAAAGAAGATTGAAAGTAGATGGTTAGAAGGGTGGAATAGAGAATACATCTCTAGTGCTACAACTGGTTGTCATTAGGTGGCATAATGATTTTGGCTAAATCTATTATGAAAAATATTCCTATGTTATAGTTGTCCTTGGTCAATATTTCCACTACTATCCTAGTCGAGATCAAACAGTTGATTTTCAATTTTTTGTGGGCTGGTAAAAGCAATAAAGGAAACATTCATCTTGCAAACTAGTCCATCCTTTCAACTACCAAAAGGCTAGGAAGTTGGGATTTTAAAAATCTAACCTATTTTGCAAAGGCATTAGCGTTGAAAAACCTATGGAGAGGGTTGTTCGGGGAGGGTCTTTGGAGCCAAGTTATAAAAGAGAAATATTTAACCAGACAAAATGTGGTTGATTGGATTAGAGGATAATCTCTTTATGCTCCCAAAATAGGTTCTATGGTCTGGAAAGCTCTCATGTCTTCATTTTCCCATATCTTCAACTAGTTAGCATGGCGAGTGGGAGATGTAAAGCAAGTCATACTTGGAAAGGATCCATTCATCAGTGAAGCCAGAGTTTATAATTTGGCCACATAATTAAGGAGATCATTAACATCCAAGGGACTCATCTATTTGCATAATATAAAAGAAGTGAACTTCCCATAGTCCTCACTAAACTATTAGATGTCCTTAGCAGATTTAGGATTGGTGGGTACTTTAGCGGAGGAATGGAACCTCTTCATTCAAGAGATCAATCTCAATGGAGTGAGATTAAATATCTCTAGGGAGCCCCTCATACAGAGTTGGGATTTCTTAGTTGGAAAGATTAGAGTTAGCTCAACCTATGATGAGATTTCACAATCAGAGATTACAACAGATATCAGATAGTGGAGCAGACTTATCATTAGGGGAATTTTGAGGTCTAAAATGGGCCTCCTAAGGAAATTATAAAATAATAGTGCAAATAATAAAATAAGATTAGATTAAATCATCAAATTTTAGAGGGAAAAAAGAAAAAACTATTTTTTCAACTCGTATTTTCAACTTATCTCCCTATGGGTTTATTCAAATTTCGAGAAAAAACACTCATTGGATGCAAAATTCGATTCCTAATCCAAGGAGTACCCATGTTGCATACTTTAGATGGACCCTACTACATGAAAAATGAGAAATACATGAAAAGTGTCATGTTTTTTTCATGTATCTCTCATTTTTCATGTAACATGGTCCATCAAAAGTCTGTAACATGGGTACTCCTTGGATGAGGAATTATTGTTTTCATCCAAAAAGTACTCCCACTCAAAGTTTGAGTAAAACTTTAGGGAGATAAGTTGAAAAAGTAATTTTATTATTTTATTATTTTTTAGTCTTTTTACTTTTTTACTCCAAAAATGGTGAATCATCCCCCATGGTTGACGTCATCATTTTGAATCCTATTAGTTCTTATAAAGTTTTTTGGTTGTACATTTTTCTTAGGAGGCCCATTTTAGACCTCGAAATTCCCCTAATGCTAGAGATGGCCAATTCTAAACAAGTTTAGATGCTTCACTTGGCTAGTCCTCCACAACAAAATTCTGACCTGGGATAACCTGTAAAAAAGAGGTTTTCGAGGTCTTAGTGGATGTAGCTTATGCAATCAACATGAAGAAAATTATGACTATCTCTTGGTAAATTGTAAATTTGCCCAGGAAATATGGGCTTCTATTCTTCAAACCTTGAGCATAAGAGAAAATATGAAGTGGATCACTTTTGAAGAATTACTATTCAAATGGGCGAAGAAGTATAAATAACTTTGTTCCTTTCCTATCTTTGTTGCTTGGGGTATCTGGCTGCTTAGAAATAAGGTCCTTTTTAGAGATGAAAGGATTTACATTCCGCTCCAAATCTCCAAGATCATGTTTTATTTCAAGGAATATCTACACCTACAAAAAACAAAACTGCAGAGAAGACTGATTTTTCCTTCCATTCGACAATACTTGCCACTGAGCATTTTTACGAAGCAACTCAAGAGAAGATGTGTGGGGGAGGAGGACTGATAAGGTTGTTTGATAACAAACCAATCCTCTTCAAAATTGGAATTGGTCTTGGAACAAATACCAAAGCAAAATTGTTTTCTATTTGGGCTCTCATGACACTTACAATTCTAACAAACATTAAAAATATCCTTATTCTAGGTGACTCAAAATGTGTTGTTGATTGGCTATTAGGAGAGACTCACCTGGAGGTTCTAAACTTAGAAGCATGGAAGCACAAAAATGAGGAAATAAAATCTCAATTCCAAGATATTAAATTTTAGCACATATACAAAGAGTTTAACCTTACAATTGATACTCTCTCAAAAAGAGCATTAGAAATGGAATCATGTGTAATTATCTATGAAGATCTACTTGACATTAAAATCCAGAGCTCTCACTCCATTCCTATTGCCCACATGAACTAATGCTCAGTGTCCAACATCTCGGGACATATACAAAATTTCACGTCACAAGCTAAAATTTTGTAGATCCAGTAAGGGAAGTTTTTGATCTAGAGTTGCCTTTTTTAGTGTTTTAAATGTTCCTGCATCTTTTTGTGGGTAGCTAGATTGATTTTACACCTGGAACAATGTTTTGTGTTCCAATTTTTTTGTTGTTACTAGGGTAGCTATGGATATAGGCAATCAATTTTCTTGTAGTCTCTCTTGACCTATTATGTCTTTGAACTATAATTATGGAGGTTTACTTAGTCAAAATTAGAAACAATGTAAACCAACAAATCTATACTTTTTTGATTCAGTTAAATATCAAAAAGTATTTTTACAATGAAAAAAAAGGATTGATAAGCGGTAAAATGATTATTTGTATTTGCTTGACTTCCCCGCCTAATAAAATATTGATTGATTAGTATTTTCCATCACATTGCCTTAAGTGAGCCATTGAAACTAAATACAAAATATCTTGGTGTGTCTCGTAGGATGTGGTGTCCTTGATGTTTCCTGGCAACAATCCTAGCAAAGACCTAATTAGAATAATTCAGCAACAAATCCTTATGAAGGTGAACGAGTGTTACGTACTCTTTAATTTGATATTCCCCATTCCTCCTGTTCCTCGTGACTCTCTACCCCTCACTAAAAACTTAAATAAAAAAATTCGACCCCTTCCTATAATTATTTAAATTTACTTAACTTACTTTGATAGATTCCATAATTGTATATTATAAAATTATATATACATATAATAAATATATTTTATATTTAATATAATTTTATCAATACTATATTCTAAACTATATAAAAAAAAATAAAAAAATAAATAATAAATTAAAATTAAATAAAAATATATAAATTTTAAATTTTAAAAATAGTAAATAATAAAATTATTTCCACCTAAATATTTTAAAAAACCAAACAACTTTATCTATAATATATTAGTTTTAACCGAAAACCTCTACCGTTCAACCATCTTGCATCCAAATATTTTAAACAAAACTAACCCAATAACCATAAAAGTTTCATATAAATTAAAATATGAGAGGTATCTTAATTGATTTTACCAATAAAGGATGTGCATGAAAAGTTCCGTTCTTGCCTTTATATTAAGTGGACATTATTTATTAATAACTCCTTTTGGTACGCACCACATATTTATATACAATGAAATTTAAAAATTAAAAATTATATCCATAAACTTTTGTCCCTTCAAAAAAGACAACGCCCACATTAAACTGCCTTATCACAAAAATGAAATTAAAAGCATCGATAAATATTAGATATATAAAATATTTCCGAATATTCGTATTAAAAATTTAGAGACTTAATAACTAGATAGGTATCCCATTATATATAAAATAAATATAATAATGAATTACAAAAGCCCAAAAATAAAATAGATAATTCTTCTTTCCAAAACATTTTTGATATATATAATATATTTAGATATTGATATATAAAATTGGACCGACCTAGAAACCAAATCATAAAAGTTTGATTAACTCATCTTTATTTGCCATATGTCTTAACTTAGGAAAACTAAGATTCCTAATTTATATATAAATTCATTATCTAATTTCTACTTGTAGAATGTGGAGGCAGCTAAGGCAAATGTTTTTTATTATTAAATTTTCAAATGTTCAAATTCGGCATATGGGCGAGACTTTTCATGGAAGCATGACGTCACGTGGGTCATTTTCTTTAAAGTTACATTTCAAATTTAAATGGAGGGGCGTAGTAGTTACACGGGAAGCGGAGTGTGAAAGGGATGGGCACTTAATGTTTGAAAAGGATGAGTACTAATATTGGGCGCATGATTGTACCCCGTTAACAATCATAAATACTTGAATCATATGGCCCTAGGGTTGTTGAGTTAGGAAGGCGAGGGATACCGGTGAACAATGTGAAGTAGGTAAGGATAAGTTTGGAGATAAAGTCCATTTATTATTATTAAATAATTTGGTAGGGAAAAAAGAAACATAAATTTGATAGAGAAAATTTGAAATACTTTATTGGTTGTTTGTTTTATTAATTAATTTTAATGAAATTGTCAATTACAAAAAATTTTGGTGGTTTGGTTTTATTAATTAATTTAAAAGAAAATGTCACTTACAAAAATATTTATTAGATGTATGTATATCATAGTCATGTTAGTTGTTGCATAATGTTTTGTGTGATGATGATGATGTCAATCATCATCATTTATGGCGTCACATTATATGGGGGTAATTGCTTGCAAAAATTGTTATGTAGTTTTGGGAGAGTAAAAAATGATGTTGGTAGTTATAGAAAAATTAGAATGTTTGGGTCATGACATTAATTGAGGATTGATGTATTATGTATCGGGATGAAGAAGTTGGCTTAACTCGTGGTAAATAAAAAGTCACACATGGATGGGTTGATAAACACTATAGATTCACTACAAGCCCAATGGGAACAACAATTGTCTCATTTTCACGTTGCATATGCTCGCTTACAATTCCCATAGCTTTATATAGATACAAAATGTGTATATTAACTTGCTCTTTGCGTTTGTCTTTCTATGTTTATGAGCTTTAACTGCAAGATTTAGAGATGGGGTGACAATTGAAGTAATTTAAGGAATTGGTTGATTGAATTGGGGTGGAAATTGAATATGAGAATGATGTTTGATTAGACTATTATGCAGTGATTAATGTGACATACTAACAGAAAAGGAAAAAGAAAAAAAGGAAGTGTTAATGGAAGAGATGCTTGATGACATGTAATGTCCACCCATTTGTTTTTAGCTACACCTCACAAGGGTCGCCTAGTCAATTCAGACAACTCACATGTCCTCGCCCTCACACTTTTACAATACATGTAATTAAATAATATATATTTTTTAATTATAATATAAATTTTACATAGGTAAATAACAAATCACTCCCGTGAAGTTCATGATCTTAAAACACTTTGGAATCTAAGTTCCATGCTTCTTAATAGTCTCTCAAGGAGAAGTTTAAGGAGTGCAACAATCCATTAAAGAAACAAACTTCATTTTTAGGGATTTGTTTAAGTTGAATGAGTGCAATAATCCATTAAAGAAACAAACTCCATTTTTAAGGATTTGTTTAAGTTGAATAAGGTCAATTTTTTTTAGTAGGGTTAAAATTTATCATAATTTAAGTCTCTCTATTGAAGTTTTATTTGAAAAAGATGTTTTATTTAGTAGATCCATTCAATTAAGAAATTCCATTGAAGTTTTGATTAAAGCATATATATATATATATATAATTGATTAATTTTGTTAGAAATTTAGTTAGAAATCATTGGAATTGCAAATTCTAATTGTTGAGTCTATATATTGTGAGTGCTTAGGGAGTTTTTTAGAGGGTTGAAACCATTTATACTTTCAAAAATGCAGTTTAAGTAAAGAAAAATTACAATCTCATGAAGAATACAGACACTACCAAAAGGTAGAACTTTTAAACTCCACCTTTGAGTAATAGAATATCTAAGTTATCAAATCTCAATAGGAGTTAATTATATCATAAAGGGAGTTAATCATATAGTATAAGGAGCTTTTTTCAAAGTGCAATTTTGATATAAGAGTTGATGGAATTTTTTAAGGATGATTGAAGTTTCATAATAGTTCAAGTTTTGTGTATAGTAAAATGATTTTTAATGGTAAAAGTAATTTTAGGATGTCAAAAAATGGTTATATTCCAATTTGAAATCACATGCCCACACAACATGTCCCTCAGAGGAGGAGAATTCTAATAAGCAAAGATGGATCGGCATACATCATTGTTGTTTCACATACACAAGTCCCCACAAGAGGAGGAGAATGTCAATTGTTACTTCACACACACGTCTCTAATAAGAGGAGGAGAATCTCAATTGTTGTTTACACATGTCCCCGTTATAGGGAGGGGAAGGTCGAAATGTGTATCCCAACACGTATGCATATTCATCGTACAACCATTTGACCTCAAGAATTTTCTTTTGCAAGGTTTTGCTCAATATACCCATACAAAGGCCCATCACCTTACAACTCATCAAACCTAATGGTTTTTGGTAGGTTTTTCCCACATACCTAGAGGAGGAAGGGAAGATAAATAAGCATAGCCCATTTCACATCCCTCCCAAAGGGTAAGCAACCAAGTATACTCGCCTTGTCTCTAGATTTTTTTTGGTTTTTACTTTGAATTCAACATGTAAATCCATAATCTTGACCCAAATTGTTCAAATTGCAATATGGACATTTTTTGGTTTACCATATTTTGATGAAGGTTGTGAAAAAAGGGACAATTTGAATGTTAGATATAAAACTCATCATAATCATGGTAAGTTGGGAAACACATTCCCCACAACCAATATGAAATAATCCATGATAGTAGAAAATATTTCATAATAATAAAAGTAATTATAAGATGCTATTAAATTAGAGTATCACATTGTTATATCCCACACACCTACTAACATAACACATTCTTCAAGAGGAGTAACCTACCTACATAACACATCCTTAAATAGGAAAATCTTTATATGAATAATAAGAAATATCACTCTTCTTTCCCATTGACATGAAGATCATACCTTAAAGGAGAGGAGAAGGGAATGCATAAGAAATACAACTCTTTTTTGAGGTTGATATAAATATCATAGCATGTTGGCATTTATATGCGAGGGACGAGATGTCATATGTTGGCATTTATATGCAAGTGGTGAGACATTGTATGTTGGTATTTATATGCAACGGTTGAAACGTCATATGGGTGGAGGTTCTTACTATTCCAACCTTATTACAAGGAGTCAAACAGATGGGTGGAGGATCTACTATTCCAACCTTATCACAAAGAGTCAAACATATCCATTGAAATTAAACTCGGGGACAAGAAAACAAACTGTGATCCCAACCACTCAAACTACTAGACAAGTTTGTTATGTATGTATACCACTCTGGTTTTAGACTTGTCTTTAGATGCCAACAAAACAAACTATAAGCCCAACCACTCAAACAAACAGAGAAGTTTGTTATGAAAGTATACCACTCTATTTTAGACTTGTCTTTAGATGCCAACGATGTACCTTCGGATTCGTGCAAGTTGGTTATGTAAGTATCCCACACACCTACCAACATAACACATTCTTAAAGAGGAGTGACCTACCTACATAACACATCCTTAAAGAGGAGTAACCTACCTACATAACACATCCTTAGATAGGAAAATCTTTATATGAATAATAAGAAATATCACTATTCTTTCACGTTGACATGAAGATCATACCTTACTAGAGAGGAGAAGGGAATGAATAAGAAATACAACTCTTATTTCCTATTGACATGAAGATCATACCTTAAAGGAGAGGAGAAGGGAATGGATAAGAAATACAACTCTTCTTTGAGGTTGACATAAAGATCCTAGCATGTTGGCATTTATATGTGAGAGCCGAGATGTCATATGTTGGCATTTATATGCAAGTGGCGAGACATTGTATGTTGGCATTTATATGCAAGAGTTGAAACGTCATATCGGTGGAGGTTCCTACTATTCCAACCTTATCACAAGGAGTCAAACATAAGAGTGGAGGATCTACTATTCCAACCTTATAAAAAAGAGTCAAACATAAACAAATTGTAATCCCAACCATTCAAACTAGAAGTTTGTTATGTATGTATACCACTTTGATTTTAGACTTGTCTTTAGATGCCAACAAAACAAATCATAATCCCAACCACTCAAACTACCAGAAAAATTTGTTATATAAGTATACCACTCTGATTTTAGACTTATCTTTAGATGCCAACGACCTACCTTCAGATCTGTGAAAGTTGCACGGTGTTTAACGTTCATTAACAGTGAAACCCTTTGTGGGGACCGAGGAATGGAGCTTCAAAACCCTACATTAGCATTGTAAATCGTTGTTTTTAACAGCATTAATCGTTGTCACAATGAATAATGTATTATTATCATTCTTAAGGGGTAGTGATGCAGGTGGTGTGCGGTGGGCTCTGTCAGTCATGTGGGGTTGCTGGTGGTGCCTCTTGTTGTTTTGTGTGTTGTGAGATGTGGATAATCATGCCATTTCTGGCGGTGGATTTCTGTGTACACTTGAATCCGTTGAATCCTCTTGGGCAGGAGGGATTTTGGGCGAGGAATTCGTTGTGGTGAAGTACTTCATACTCATGCGTAGTGTCTGAATATGATGATTTGGATAATGTTCCTTTGATTGTTTGGTGGGCAGCGACCCAAGTAACTGAAAAGAGGAGCTGCAGGCTTAAAAAGAAAGATTTCACGGATGTAAGCCACCAATGCATTATGCTTCACCTGTGATGACAGAGAAACAGACATAGACGCAATGGGAAATGAAGATGATGCTGATGCTCATGATTCTTCCTCTTTCTTGTGGTGTCGTTTTGCTATTCCATGTGTACTCCGACCTGTCCAACCTACTGTTTGTTGTGCACTCAGAGTTTGGCATGGTGTTGCTTTTGTTGCTGCTTGGCAAAGGATGCTAGTATATATTATAAGCACATGAGTGTAGGAGAATCAGAGAAGCTCCTGACCTTTGAACTTTGCTTTTGTCCCATTGTCCCTGAGTCCCTATCTCAATCTTTATTCAATCCTCGCATGTTACTCTCCTTAAATAAATATATATGTATGAAGGAGGCGGGTTAGTTAATTGTTGACATGTCCGCACGAGATTCCTTCTCACGCCTCTTCATCCTGAGGAGCCACTTTAGGCACGTTGAGCTCTGATTCTCACCTCAGCTAGCTTCCAAGCCTTTGATATTATTTACTTCAGGCACGTTGAGCTCTGATTCTCACCTCAGCTAGCTCCCAAGCCTTCGATACTTTTAATAAGGTTTTTTGCTGGGGTTTGTCAAAGCTGCTTCTTCTCGAGTCTCCAAGTTTTTCACTTTAACCCCAAGTCATACTGCATTGAATTACCCATATTACAGGGGTCAAATGCCCCCACTTCAACCAGCTTGTAAGTTCATTTTGTTTACTTAAGAATAGCATGTTCTTCAAAGCATTTGATGAATGTCTCTATCTCTTCTGGCTAGCAGAGTTGTTTGATCTCTCAATACAACTCGTGTCATCTCTGAATGCCCTCTGAATCGAGAGTTGCCCCCTGTAACATTCATACCTTACACATATTTCACTAAATTCTTGCTCATTCCCAAAGGCCAATGTTTTGGCTACTTTTCATAACAATCTTGAAGCTTGTTTCATGATTGCACATCCATTCCAACAGGCTTGGCTACTGTGTTTACTAATTGCTACTGTACTCTACAAGCTAAAATTCAAATACAACGCCAATTTTGATGCATTTTTGACAGCTTCATTAAGTTGATATCTGCGAGTACAAAGACATTGCCTGCATCCCTATCATAAAACCCATTTGATCCATTCATACCATGCAGCTCTTAGATTCTTTCACATTTGTGCTGTTTTGAATATTGTTCACAGTGCTCTTTTTCCGTTTGTTTACAGATATCTTAATCATCGAAGTTATCAACACGAGTAGCAGTTGGGTAGTATCTACAGTAGAGATGGAAGGTCCAAAACTTCAAATGGACACAAGCTACGGGCCTGCATTTTTAGAAGGAAGAAAATCCTGGAAAGTGACAGAGGCAGAAGCTGGAATCTTAGGAGGACTATCAGACTTTTTACTAATCGATGACCTGCTGGATTTCTCAAACGAAGAAATTGCAGCACCAATTGGAGAGAAATGCAGTGATGCCAACGGAGCTGATTCCTCCACAATAACAGACACCGCCAAGATGGCAGGAACCATGCTAAGTTGCAACAATGATTCCTTGCTGGATAACAGAAGAAGTTCCCACATTTCAAATGCTGTGAGCACAGAGTTTAAAGATCACAATTCTCTGGTAGACCTTTCTGTTTCAGTGAGTCATGCTGTTTCCTCTTCTAGCCCCATTCGATGGACTACTTCCATTTTTGTTATTTAGTTTTCCATGAGAAACCCCAAGGTGAAAATTCAAATAACAATTTACCTTCTGTTTATTTCCATCCCACATCATTTAGAAGATGAGTTGCAAATTAAGTTAATCTCCATTGTTGTTTCACAGTGTGATGATTTGGCAGAACTGGAATGGCTTTCAAACTTTGTGGAGGACTCCTTCTCCACTGGTAACATACCTACAGAGATAACTCATCATGTTCTTGACTCTGGTAAGAGGTCATCTAGATGTATATTAGGAATATTGTCCGTGCCTAGCCGAGCTCGAAGCAAAAGATCAAGGACACCTGTTTGTAATTGGGTTTCTCGCATACTGAATTCTCCAAGTTCCTCTGCAAGCACAGTCCATCAGAATGGCTTTACTTCTTCAGAATCATCTGAACAAGCAGGTGGATTAGAGTCTGTATCTACAAATAGAAATAAACTTGGCAAGAGTGAGACCAGCCATGTTACATCGAAGAAGAAAGGTGCTGTGCAGGTGGATCATCATGGCAAACAATTCAGAAAATGCAGTCATTGTGCCACCCAAAAGACCCCACAGTGGAGGGCAGGTCCTGAAGGTCCCAAAACACTCTGCAACGCCTGCGGTGTGAGGTTCAAGTCCGGTAGACTGCTGCCAGAGTACAGACCTGCTGCAAGTCCTACCTATGTAGGCACCCAACATTCAAACTCCCACAGAAAAGTCATTGAGATGAGGCGTCAGAAGTTGAATGAGATCGATGAGAAACCACATGGGCACATTGAAAAATTGGTCCAAGGACTAATACAATATAACCATTCTTCTTCTGAGCAACACTCAGATTTTGGTAAATCAGATGATGACGAATGCTTACTCCATAATAATATTAATACTGGAGAAGACATGAATTTCTGTAGACAGATTTATTATTGATGACTTTTATAAGTTCACCACACAAAATCTTGTACAACTTTCTACCAACAATTGAGTTTACGATCAATGTGTTTGACTGGAGAGCATAACTTAGCTTTGTTTATTATATGTATTCAGGCAAAAAATGTTATGTTGCAGTTAATTTACTTGGTGAGTAACACAGTTAAGATTTTGTGCATTCATTTTGTAAAACGTACAGTACAATTTCCATGGACCTCTGAGCAGTTCAATCTAAGAATCTCGGGATTTTAAAATTTGCATCTATGGATTACTATGCACCCTGGACTTCGAAGTGCAAGGAATTTCTTTCTCTCTAGTAACGTTGAAGACATGAGAAGCGATAATATCCATTTCACTGAAGTCGAGTTATGGGGATTAATATGGCGTTGACAGATTCGAATTATGGGGATTTATCAATGTTGTTAGGACTTTAGAATTGCATATTGTATATATTCATGCCAATGGCTGTGTTTTGCTTTGACATTACTCAACTTTGTTGGACTGAATCGACTTAATTAATGAAATGTTTCACACTAATAAGTATGGTCACTACCATTGTTGAGGGTTTTGGTTGATAAAGTTTGGAGGATCCAGAACACGGCCTCACAGAATGGTATACGTCTCTGACACACAGTGATATGGGGTTGCTGTGTAATTTCCCTTCATTCGGTCCCATATGAAATAGTATCAACAATATTCTGACTTTATAGAGAAATTCACAGTAACTCAGAAGCATATAGACAACACTGTAAGTCTTTGGAAAACCAATGTGGGCCAACCCTGCATGTTATCCTGGTGTGAGTTAGTAACAAGATATATTTTTCAGTGAAACAACAAAAGCGTCTAACTTAACGAAACAAGGAGCCTAGTGTGAATAAGATGCTACCAAATAAGAGTATTAGGAGAAGGGAGCAATCGTAGGAATAAAAAATATAGCACTTCTCTTTCCATTGAGATGAAGATAATAGTATGCTGAAACTTATATGCAGTGATTGAGCCGCATTCAGATGAAGATTATAAAGATTAGTGTATGTTAGAAATTTATATGTAGTGATTGAGTCGATTTATTTTGTAGTATAGGTTTATTTTATAGTATAGGCTTATTTTACAATCTAGTATGATGTTTGAGTTAAAGGCTCATTCTACAGCATAGGCTTATTCTACAATCTAGTATGATGTTTGAGCGAAAGGCTCATTCTACAGTTCAGTATGATGCCTAACGCTGTCCGTCCGTCATCAAAGTTGAAATTTTGCTCATGTGCCCAAAATAAAATTTTTAAAAATCTAAAAAAGTTTTTAAGTGAAGAAATTGGATCCGTTTATCATCAAAGTTGAAATTTTGCTCATATGCCCAAAATAAAAATTTTTAAAATCTAAAAAAATTTACAAGTGAAGAAATTGGATCCCTCTCTACTCATGTCATATTAGATCCATACTTTAGATAAATCTATGCTGATATTTATACACAACTTGGAGAATCATTATATAAACACTCATAAAAATATTATATGTATATTTACATAGAAAAGCGATTTTTTTTTTATAAAAAAATGATAGACTTTAACCAGTTACGGGAAAAAAATGAAATGAGTTAATAAGATTATCACTATACTTTTGAGTAATGAGATTATCACTATACTTTTGAGCCCAGTGGAACTGTCCACCAGCCTCACTTAACAAATAAATCAAATTTTAAACCTAACTGAAGTGGCTATATTATTAACCAATGCCTTCCCATACCATACACCTAAGACGTCTACCGCTTAGCCTAACCCAGTGAGCTTAAAAAAGTGAACCCAATGAACTTAAAAAGGTGAAGGTTTGTTATTTAAATAGATCGCTCTATTTTTAAGTTTTAAATGATCATTATTTCTGGTACACTCCACAACACATCCTTAGAGCAAGGAAGAAAAAGGTGAAGGTTTGTTATTTAAATAATATCGCTCTATTTTTAAGTTTTAAATGGTCATTATTTCTGGTACACCCCACATAACATATCCTTAGAGCAAAGAAGAAGGGGAACCATTGTATAAAATAAGAAGTAACACTCCTCTTTCCCATTTTGAAATGAAGATCATAGTATATTGGCACTTATATGCAGCTCTAAAGCTTCCTCGAAGAGGGAATGTTTGTTATCTGAGTATACCACTCTGCTTTTAAGCCCGTCTTTAAGTGCCAACGACGTACGTTCAGATCTGTGAAAGTTGCACGGTGTCCAACGTTCATTTAACAGTGAAACCCTTTGTGGGGACCAAGGAATGGACAGCCAAAACCCTCCATTAAGATAGTAGATCGTTGTTTTTAACAGCGTTATCGTTGTCACAATAAATATTGTATTATTGCCTTTCTTACAGGGTAGTGATGGAGGTGGTGTGGGTGCGGTGGGCTTTGTCGGTCATGTGCGGGTGCTCGTGGTGGTTCTTGTTGTTTTGTGTGTTGTGAAATGTGGGTAATAATGCCCTTTTGTCGGTGGGCTTCTCTGTACACTTTAATCCGTTGAATCCTCTCGGGCAGAAGGGATTCTGGGCGATGAATTTGTTATGCTGAAGCACTTCATGCTCATGGGCAGTGTTTGAATATGGTGATTTGGGTAATGTTCTTTTGATTGCCTGGTAGGCGGCGACCCAAGTAAATGAAAAGAGGGGCTGCAGACTTGAAAAAAGAAAGAGTTCACGGATGTAAGTCACCCATACATTATGCTTCTCTTGTGATGACAGAGAAATAGACGCAGCGGGAGATGAAGATGATGCTGATAGCTCATGATTCTTCTTCTATCTCTTCCTCTTTCTTGTGGTGTCTTTTTGCTATTCCATGTGTACTCCCACCTGTCCAACCTACTGCTTGCTGTGCACTCAAAGTCTGGCATGGGGTTGTTTTTGTTGCTGTTTGGCATGGGATGCTCATATATATTATAGGCGCGTGAGCGCAGGAGAATCAGAGAAGCTCCTGAACTTTGTTTTTGTCCCATTGACCCTGTGCCCCTGATGCCCTATCTCAATCTTTATACAATCCTCCCATTTTACTCTCCTTAAATAAATATATATGTATGGGGGAGGTGGGTTAGTTAATTATTCACATGTCTGCAGGAGATTCTTTCTCACGCCTCTTCATCCCGAGGAACCACTTTAGGCACGTTGAGCTCTGATTCTCACCTCAGCGAGTTTCCAGGCCTTTGATATTTTTAAAAAGGCTTTTTGCTTGGGCCTGTCAAAGCTGCTTCTCCTTGAGTCTTCAATTTTTGCACTTTAACCCCAAGTGACACTGCATTGAATTACCCATATTACAGGGGTCAAAGGGCTCCCACTTCAACCAGCTTGTAAGTCCATTTTGTTTACTTAAGAATAACATGTTATTCAGAGCATTTGAAGAATGTATCCATCTCTTCTGGCTAGCAGAGTTGTTTCATCTCTCAATACAACCCGTGTCATCTCTGAATGCCCTCTGAATCTAGAGTTGCCCCTTGTAACATTCATACCTTACAACTATTTCAGTAAATTCTTGGTCGTTCCCAAAGGCCAATCTTTTTGCTACCTTTCATAACGATCTTGAACCTTGTTTCACGATTGCATATCCATTCCAGCAGGCTTGGCTACTGTGCTTAGTAATTGCTACCCTACTCTATACGCAAAAAAAAAGATACATTACCAATTTTCATGCATTTTGTGACAGCATCATTGAGTCGATATCTGTGGTCACTAAGACTTTGCCTGCATCCCTACCCTAAAAACCCATTTGAATCATTAATACCATGTAGCTTTTATATTCTTTAACATTTGTGCTGTTTTGAATATTATTCACAGTACTCTTTTTTCGTTGTTTGTCTACAGATATCTGAATAATCGAAGTTATCAACACGAGTAGCAGGTGAGTAGTATATATAGCGGAGATGGAAGGTCCAAACCTTCAAATGGACACACGCTACGGACCTTCACTTGTAGAAGGAAGAAAATCCCGGAAAGTGGCAGAGGCAGAAGCTGGAATCTTAGGAGAAATATCTGACTTTCTACTAATCGATGACCTGCTGGATTTCTCAAACGAAGAAATTTCAGCACCAATTGGAGAGAAATGCAGTGATGCCAACGGAGCTGATTCCTCCACAATAAAAGAAACCGCCCATATGGCAGGAACAATGCTAATATGCAACAACGATTCCTTGCTTGATAAGAGAAGTAGTTCCCAAATTTCAATTGCTGTAAGCACAGATATTAAAGGTCACAATTCTCCAGGAGACATTTGCGTTTCAGTAAGTCATGATGCTTCCTCTTCTACCGCATTCGATGGACTACTTCCATTTTTGTTATTTAGTTTTCCATGAGCAACCCTAAGGTAAAAAATCAAATAACAATCTTACCCCTAGTGTCTGTCTATTTCCATCCCTACAACGTGTAGAAGATGAGTTCCTTATTAAGTTAATCTCCATTGTTGTTTTACAGTGTGATGATTTGGCAGAACTGGAATGGCTTTCAAACTTTGTGGAAGACTCTTTCTCCACCGGTAACGTGCCTACAGAGATAACTCATCATGTTCTTGACTCTGATAAGGGCTCATCTAGCTGTACTTTAGAAATATGGCCCGTGCCTAGCCGAGCTCGAAGCAAAAGGTCAAGGACACCTGTTTGTAATTGGGTTTCTCGCTTACTGAATTCTCCAAGTTCCTCTGCAAGTATAGTATATCAAAATGGCTCTACTTCAGAATCGTCTGAACAAGCCGATGGAGAAGAGTCTCTATCTACAAATAGAGATAAACTTAGCAAGACCGAGACCAGCCACGTTACATCGAATAAGAAAGGTGTGGTGCAGGTGGATCATCATGGCACACAAGTCAGAAAATGCAGTCATTGTGCCACCCAAAAGACCCCACAGTGGAGGGCAGGTCCTGAAGGTCCCAAAACACTCTGCAACGCCTGCGGTGTGAGGTTCAAGTCCGGTAGGCTGCTGCCAGAGTACAGACCTGCTGCAAGTCCTACCTTTGTAGGTACCCAACATTCAAACTCCCATAGGAAAGTTATTGAGATGAGGCGTGAGAAGTTGAATGACATGGACGAGAAACCACATGGACACATTGAAAAATTAGTCCAAGGACTGATAGAATATAACCATTCTTCTTCTGTGCAACAGTCAGATTTTGTTAAATCAGATGATGACGAATGCTTACTCCATAATAATATTAATCCTGGAGACATGGATTTTCTGTAGACAAATCGTTTAGTGATGACTTTTATAAGTTCTTCACACAAAATCTTGTACAGTTTTCTAAAAACAATTGAGTTTACGATCAATGTGTTTGGCTGGAGAGTATAGCCTAGCTTTGTTTAATAGGCAAAATTGTTATGCTGCTTCTAATTTACTTGATGAGTTACAGAGCTAGAATTTTCTGTTTTCATTTTGTAAAACGTACTGTACAGTTTCCATTGATCTCTAAGTCGTTCAATCTAAGAATCTCGGGATTTGAAATTTGCATCTATGGATTACTATGCATCTTGGACTTCAAAGTGGAAGGAATTTGACTCTATACTAACGTTTAAGACATAAAGAGTGATAAAATCCATTTCACCGAATTCGAATTATGGATATCAATATGGTGGCGTTGACAGATTCGAATTAAGGGGATTTATGAATGTTATTAGGACTTTAGCAGTGCAGATTGTATATATGCATGCCAATGGCTATGTTTTGTTTTGTGATTACTCAACTTTGTTGGACTGAATCGACTCCTGTAATATGATAGGAGATTTAACTAATGAAATGTTGCACACTAAGTATGATCAATACTATTTCTGAGGGGTTTGTTTGGTAAAGTTGGGGGATCCATAACACAGCCTCACAGAGAATGGTATAGGGCTTCTCACACATAGTGGCATGGGGTTGCTGTAATTTTCCTTAATTCGGTTCCATATATATTCTGATTCTGTAAAACTTCACAATAACTCAGAATCTCATAGTGGAGTTTTACAATAACTCAGAATCTCAGTGGTGGAAGCCATGTAGACAAAACTAGAACTATTCGGAAAACAAATCTAGGTCAATCTTTCATGTTTTTTTGGACTAAGTTAAGCTTAGATGTTTTAATTTTCCAAAATGGTTTCCATCCTTTAACACCCCTAAAATTTTAACCTACCACATAATAGAGACTTTGAACCTGCGACTCGATGGAAACTGGACCTAATGAAAACTAATCGGCACTGAAACTAGCTAATCTACCCACGTGAGTGGTCAACCCTACCTGTTATCCTAGTGTGAGCTAATAACACTAGCGCTATATTTTTCACTGAAACAACTCTGGTGTCTGTGGAGTCAAGTGTGAAAGCACGTTCGAGGATAAAAGAAAATAATTAATCCTTATCTCGGCAGCTGTCCTCCTTGCTAGTCAAGATATCATTAGAGACGTTATCAGTGCATGAATTAGTATTAAGGATATGCAAAGTCAGCGACGTACTACCACTAACACCAGCACGTGATAGCGGATACGGACTAGTTTTTTTTGTGTTTTTTTTTGACAGTCGAACTTACCAACTGGGCTATTTTTTTGAATTATTAGCTGGCACGATAGGCTGGACTTTGGCATTTCAATAGTTGGTATTACGCTCTGAAATATATGCAAAATTTTGAAAATAGATAATGGCGCATGTTTGAAACTTGTGACTCCCGTGGCCAGTTAAAGTAATTGTGAAGTCATTACTGCGCATCAGATTTTCTTTTATTTTTCAATGGCCTCGAGATTCCGTAGATGTGTTTCCCATGCAATTTGAGTCAGTGGGAGCAGGGTTGAATTACTGCTTCCACGTGCTTCACTGCTTATCCTCAAGGTTGAGTGTTCGTCAAGTTTCAGGCATTTGATGGACCAGAGGCTCCGGCGATCATTTCTCTTTTGACCATGTTTTTCTTTTTATATATAAAATCAAACAATAACCAACTCTCGCCCAAGGTTTAACAGCCAGCTCCCCTCATTTTTGAGCTTTTGTTTGACACTATAACACTATTGATTCGTTCATTGTTTCTGGTGGGTGGTTTAACAAGGACATTATCATTTCTCTTTTCTATTTTATCACTGTTTATGATGTGACATGAGGAATTTTCACTGTTTATGTTGTGACATGAAGAATTTCTTTTTTTCATGATGGAGATATGTGCATTCTACATTAAAAACATATTTATCCGGTAACAATAACTTTAAAACTTGTCCATATTTCGATTATATATTTTTAGAAATTCATTATAAATTTTAAATAGTTTGAACAGTAACTTTAAAAGTTATGCATATTTTGATTATATATGTGTGGAGGTTCATAATAAATTTTAAAGGAGTTGTTTATAATGTGATTTTTTGGAGATTTCGGTGACGAATACGGCTGAAGAAATTGAGGTTAAATCTGATTTGTTGCAGTTAAAATGGTTTTTTAATTGTATATTTGGATTCAGCACCCTCGAAAACCCCTGGGAGGCTTTGAGTGTGCAGAAACTAGCTATCAAACCTGTGATTCCAATAAACCGGAAAAACCCACCAGAAAAGCTTTCAAAAAGTCATTATAGACAACTGCAATTTTAAATATATTGTCCCTCTCATATCAACATATGCACAACTAGTTTTTAAAGTGATGACTGTAGCTATCTCATCTGCTTTCACAAAATTGCTAGTATTGCTTTCTTCTGTTAAGAAAGAAATATATGATTGTTAAAAGCCTTTGACTGGTGGTTTAACTTATTGGGCAAATGCTGTTAGTTAAGTTTGCCCCTTTAATAATCAATCTTCTCTATTGGAACAGGACGCTCAGTATACACTCAACATTGATTTGGCCTAAGAAATTTGTCGGTTGCTTAAACTATACGACTTCTCACATCCTTTGATAATTGTGTATGCTTGCCTTGCGGTCAAAGGAATCAATCTTCTTCATAAAAAACCGGGGTGGCCCAGAAATCTCTGCTTCAGCTAGCTGTACTCCAGTAAGGCTTTGAGAAGAGGAGTTGTGTAATCAGTAGCTTACCTTTTTTAATTTTAATTTTTAAATGAGATAATTGCCTTGGATCTTTGTGACTTACATATTTACTCTATTTGCTTCTAATTAATTGAAAAATATTATATATATTTAAAAATGACTCATTTTAAGAATATGGTAATAGAAAAATACTCTATATTAAAAAAAATGTGGTCTTATTTTAAGTTATGATAAGAGTTACATCGATGATTAACGTGCATTTATTCTAGTTTCAAAATATTTTCCTAACTTGTTTTTCCTCATAAAGTATATCGAGTATCGTCGTCTGTGAGTCTGGACCATGACACGTTCTTATCCTTTATTTTGTAAATTAAAAAATGCCGTGTACCCGAAGATGGGACATATTAGGGTGATATTTGGAAGTATTGGATTTGGTTTTTCTAATAATGAATCTTAACGTATTACAGATCTTTTATGAC
>APFE031448007.1:55178-78445 GCA_000404065.3 Pinus taeda | reverse complement strand
TATATATAATTTTTTTTAATTGTGGGATTTTTTTATTCATGATATGTGTATATATTTGGAAAATCTATTTTACTTAAAATATATGTGTAAAGTTTTGTAATGTACATAGTGGTATGTGTGTAAAACTTTGTGGTGTAATAAGGGATATTTTACTATATTTGTGGATGACATCTTTAATAAACTCATTAACATAAGCTAGTGTTCCAAGTCTAAAGGGATTTGAATTGGATATCTTTGGGCATAAAACTACTGAAATGCCCTAAAACAATGATGACAATTGAGTGACCTAATGCTTTGAGCTCTATATAATATATATATTCTCGTTAGATCTAAGACTTTTGTGATCCATAATGTAGATATAAGTCTTTCGGATTAATCAGATTAGTTGGTTTGAAACATCGACCAAATCATAACGATGTGATTAATGTGAAAGACTTACATCTATATATATTCTCTTTAAGTGTTAGTGGGCATGAGATTAGAAAGATCATAGACCATGGGAGATTCAAAACCAATTATTCATTGAATAATTGGCGCAATATGGGTTTGCAAACTTTGATGGATCAAGTTCACATATGTAGATATCACATGGCTTACGTTCATTCAAAATTTATACTATGTACGCAATTCCAATGTGGATGCACAATCAACATTTAGGTTATGACACACCTGGTTTTTTTAAATCTTTAGGAGCACAAAGATGAGGTGCATTCAATGCACTCACCTTGACCTGTTATGTTATATGACTATATGATTTTGTGCAGTTGTTAGATTCTAGAGTTACTTTGAACTTCATGTGATGTGGAGTGCATGGTGTTTTGGAGACCCTTGCTTTTGTCTTATTTGACATACACATTAGAGATAGCTTACTAACGGATTCGTTTACATTGGCTTGATGCTTATGTGGCCACTTCCTTAGCAGGTTGAAGACATATGTGGCATGGTGACATGCTTCATAAGGTGCACATGGAGGGCTTGGTTGGTTGCTTGGGAGGATGACCTACTTGGAGGTGGAGTGTTAGGCATTTAAGACAAGAGTGTTGAGCTCTAGGTGGCATGAGGTCACTTGGTTGCTTACATGAAGACTTGTTTGACTTCAAGACCATTTGAGTTAAGGAGTATTCAAGGAGGTGTTGTGGACCCAAAGGAGTGCATGGTTTAGGAGGTATGCTGAAGCATTGGATACCTTTGGAGGAAAGTGTTGGACCTTTCTTTTGCAATCTCACCTTGAGATGATTGTTGGATGGATGTGATTACAATGGAGATTCACATGTGTCAACTTAGATTTGGAGTGCTTCACATGTGGACTTATCTAGTGATTAGTTAGGATGATTCTTGACGAACCTTGTCCACTTTACTATTGTGTCCTCCCTCACCTATCACATATGTAAGTGAGAAATAGTCTTTTTAATCATTCATCCATCACATTATCATGTGTTAGAGATGTGAGAGCTTGAACAAACTTGTCTATTTCATATATACTTCTTCCTAATTATACTTTTCACTCTTGTCTAGTGTGCTAGTGGTTCTTGTATTGATGAATAGGACGAGTTAGAATTAGGATTTTCCTTGAGAAAAAAAGGAAGATAGGGTTTCACAAAATCTAGAGAAGTTAAGTAATTTCTTTCGTGGTTCTCATGAAAGAAAAAGACTAGGGTTTTTGTGTAATTAGAAACCCTAGCACTACTTGGAGTGCATGATGTGGAGAAGATAGTGGAAAACTATATTGTCTTCTTGTAACGCTCCCTCCCACTCCCTAGCTCCACCTAGGTTGAATGGGAGGTGTTACCTTGCTTTAACCCGACTCCCATTTTCTCATCATGGAAACAAGGTTACAAAATTCCTCTTTTCCCAAGATTAACATAAATAACCTTGGATGACACCATCACTTTCAGGTCATTAAGAGCTTTCCGATGATATAATTTTTATCTTGATCTAATAGCCGAATCAAAAGATATGCTGACTTAAAGTTTCACCACTTAAACTTTGCCACCTAGGGAGGACCTACCATGTGGCATCTGCGTGGCAACCTGTTGATGGTGCTGGACCCACCAACATGTGAGGGGATCTCCCTGGTAAGAAGCCCCAACTAGACCTCAGACCATTTGGTGTAGGAGTCACAGCAGTGCGTCTTACGGTATCGCGTTGACCGCGGTTGCGCATAAATGTGAGTAGGATGTCCTTGTTGGTAGCAAGGGTGTGACATGTGTGGCAAGTCAAGGAAGGTGCATGAATGGTTCTAACACACGAAAGGTGGAATGAGTGTGCCCCTTGGAAACCTGTGTGAACAAGTAGCTTGGAAGGGAACACATGAGCAAAGATGCATCACAAGCTGGAAGGAAGGTGAACCAACAATCCAAAGTGATGGTTAAACCAACAACACACCTCAGTAAGATTCATACATACATATACATAAAGAGTCTATACATACATGCATAAGCAAACATATACATATATCATTAGAGTAAACAAGTTAATTGAAATACAATAACAACATATGCATGAAATGTGTTGATTGTGTTATATTAAGAAGTGAAAGTTCCAATCATACAGCACAACCATGACCGACCACTAGTCCCAATAATGGAACGTTACAGTCACTGCCGCCTGCTTCTCCAAAGAGATATACTAGCTCTACACTGTGGAGAAGCCAAGGCTTGTTACAATACTCTCCAAGCTTTCTCTAAGATACTCCTATCGGAAGCTTCGCTGACCAAAAGCCCTTACAATCAGTTATGAGGTTCTATAAATAGAAAAGGGTGGGGTGACCCTTGACATTCCCCTTTGTGACTCTTCACCTACCCTCATGACTCTTCACCTACTACATGACTGCTACATTCAACTATCGACACTTGGAATTTCACTTTACAAGATGTTATATACAATATGCACATGTACCCATGTCAGACAAAATAGAGTTGAGCAAGCCATGCAAGATATCACTAAGACTCAGATAGTTGTGGGAAGACCAACTCTTCCACCTCCTCGCGATGATCGACGATGGCAAACTGATGCCAAGCGTGGTCGTCCGTGATGGTTTCCGCGTGCTCAATGGTGACATCTTGCTGTAAGACAACTCTTGCCTCCGTTGCATCCGGGTACAATGATATGGCTTCTTTGTCCAACTCGTTTGATAATATGCGCATCAACGTTTTGAGTGCAGCTGGACCAACAACACACTGATGCATAGTGTCTGCGCTGATCTTCAAATGTGTGTTGGTGACTATGCACATCAACTTGTTAGCTCAGGTCAGACTTGGTTCTTGTCTTCGCCTCGGTAAGTGTGCCAACGGGTAGGATTGCATGCGTGCGCATAATGAAATCCATGCTACTAAACACCCTTTCATGCAATCGACGACACTGCTCACCCTGTTTGCTCTATGTTAGCTACTGGCCCGGGTTTATAACTTGTATGGGCACAATTTCATCAGTTTGTGCATGTTGCGCCTCCCGCTATACCTATTCATGCTGTAACTCCTCTCGTCTATGCAGCGCATGTTCTTCCTTGAGTTTCTGCTTGAGCATATGCAACTCCTTCTCTATTTCTCTCTTTGCCTTTGTGTGATCCTCTTGTTGTGTTGTCACATCATAGCCTCAATCTGCAAAGCTGCTTTCATCACAAGTGGATCTACTTGACTTGCAACTTTGCTTTGCCTCTACGTTGTCAACAACCTTCCTCTTGCATTTGTCACATGTAGGTCTGCTACCTTCTGCTACTGTCGATGGTGCTGCTCTCTATGATGCCGCTGCCATTTCATCTTGATATCCTTGTATATCAACAACTTGATGTCTTCATAAATAGGCAAGTTCATAGACACTTAATCGACTACATCCCCAGTTGTGCTTTCAATGGTGTCTTTGACTCTGCTCTCCTGGAAGCCATTGTACCTGTGTCACTGAGAGGCAGATAAACACTTGTGATACCTAGAGACATAGAAACATTCATGGCAAGCAATCTGTCAGTTGAAAACCAAAACAAATTGGAGAACTAACATGCAACATACCTGTGTGACTATCTGTGAAGATTGCACAATTTTCACCGGGAGGCGGGAGACTGACTGCCAAAACTGCGTAAGGCATAGTTTGCGGCGTCAGGAGGATGACTGACTGTTGGAACTACGCAATGCACAGTCCAACCTGGTCTGCTGAGGACTGAAACTGCGTAATGCGCAATTTCAGTCAGCAGTGACATGCAAACCAGCAAACTGCATTGCGTAGTTTCTGGGGCCAACAAGGCACTGCATCCAAAAATTGCACAATGCAAGCCCGAAGGTCAGTGTTGGGCGAGACTTGCACAATTTATGGAGGGAAGGCAGAGCCTTCACTTCCATAAATGCACAATGCTAGCCAGGCAAAGCAAGGTCTGGGCCAAGGCAGCGTAGACCCGCCGACAGATGATTGAAAACATGAGAAGCCGAAATGCATGGTGAAACTGAGTGTAAACAAGAGTGAATGATCATGCATGAAAACAGTAAGTGCAAGATTCAAAAAATGGGAAAACATGCATGTGTGTGAAGTGGGTCGTTGCAACGGTGACCATTGGTGCAAAAACAATGTCATGCATGCGAAAGTAGTGAGATGCAAACGAAAACTGAAGCAGTGCTTCTACAAGCTAACATACATCAAAACGACAACAAGCACTAATTGAAATCAAGCATACAACACTTACATAAAGCGAAACACAAAAAGCAACAGAAACGCAGTGCAAGACATGAGAAGCAGACTCACCCTGAAACAATTAAGTTGAAAGTGTCGACGACTCCTGGATGCGATGTGGGATGTCAGAGCTACAAGATCAATGTGAGGAATGAACTCTGCGGCGTCCGATTCATAAGTTTTGATAAGATCAAAGTTATGATGCGCATGCCACAAATCTAGGAAAAAATGACACTTGGCGGGAGATTTCCATAACGATCTTTGCATGTAACCCCTAGTTGCTAAAAATAGATCCCTAAATCTAGGGATGCCCTTTTCATGCTGCCTTTTTCTATTTCGGGAAAAACAACCCATGCATGCCAATCAGTTTTGCTTGGCCCCGGAGGGAACTGGCAACCTGAAGGCACATGCATCGGTTTGCGAGCCTGGGTTGAAACTTTGTGCAATTTTTGGGATAAGCTAGGTTGGCTATCCTTGAAGGATTGCATAATTTTTGGGGTCAACAGGTGATTGTCTCCCATAATTGCGCATTTTCAGGGGTCCGCAGGTGACTGTCTCCCAGAATTGCACAATTTTTGGGCTGCGCTGCTGTGCTGGGTCATATTACGTAGTTTTCTAAAGGAGGACTTCTTGACTGTTCTGCGCAATTTTGGAGCCCAACAGGCTGCCTAGCTGATTTTCGCAATTTCTTGAGGGAAGGTTGGTTCCCCTCTAGAATTGCACAATTTTGTGGGGGAGTGTCTTAGCTAGAAAATAGTCTAAGTTCGGAATGCCAGCATGTGGGAGGGAGACAAACAAATTGACATGCATAGGCCGACAGGCCACTGAAACTCAATTGAATCCTATGTACTTGACAGTGCAAGACATGCTGCTAAGGATGGTTGGTAGGGAGGCTCCAAAACGAAGCTAAGGTGAAATGTTGGAGGGTGGTTGTAGTTGCTACAACACAACCCCACTTCACTTAGGTGGTCACTTAAGTGCTGACATGGCCATGAATTAGTCTTAGGCAACATCTACCACATCACCTCACTCGTGGGAACACAATCCAGACCCTTAGCGTTCAAATGTTCCAAATCCTGTTATATCCAATTTTTTGGGAATCCAACCTTCCCATGAATTAGCACTTGGCAAAAGCCTCGAACACCCAAAGCTTTGGACCTCTAAGCCTAGCCCACATCTAGGCCTTCTAACCACATTCCTTCACATTAACCCTTAATATCTTGGTCCTCTAGTTTAATATGGCCCACATTACCTTTATTTACGAGTGTCTCACCCCAAATGTCTATTCAATCTTGTCTACAATGGAGTTCGACCTCGTACTTCATAGAACATTAACCCCAAAAGGGCCCCATGTCAGATATCCTTCGTTTGGTCCACTTGTCACCTGTATTAAGCTAAGTACAACCCATCTAGAATCCAAACCCATACCTTCCAGAGTCCCAGACTTTCCTTGACTAAGCCAAGTCCGACCTTGTACACTAGGAAAATTCTGCCTTAGTGGTCTAGAATGACTCTTTAGGTCTTATTTGAACATTTTAGGGAATTTAACCAAGCATTCCACAAGAACTTGGTTCTACCCAAAACATGCATAACCACAAGAATTCACATTCATACATCGACGAAATGTCCTTTAAGTGCTGGTCATAACATAATACATTAGTAAAGTTATGAACCTACCTTTCGCATAGGCATAATTGCCAAGCCAAAACCATGGTTACTGTACTCTGTAGTCCCGACTACAACAACACTAAACCTATCCAATCGGGCCCCGAACAATTCCATCACACTTATTGACCTACTCAAGCATAAATTCATTATTTCATTCCTTTATCCAAAAATAAGAGAGAAACAATAATTTACACACAATGTGGATCCATTTTAACTCATAATAAGCCAAATACAATCCATGCAACAACAAATCTTTGTATTGCTCAAGCTAATAGGTCCTTTAGTGAACATAACTTCTAAACCATGAAATTTCACACACACACCGTAACAATTTAACTAGATTTTCAAAGATTCAACAATAATCATGCAATTAAGTTTGCAAATCAATAAGTATATGAACATATAAAGGAAGATACAAGTCCCTCACATCTTGAGAACAATCATGCAACATATCTCTTGCAAACATACATGGATACACATTCCTTCATTATCAATAAAAATACATTCATTGCAATTTATCAACAATGTTCAATAATCAAGTGCAATAAGTATACAAGTAAACACTTATTGTTTTATCTTTAAGTGATTGGAAACTAAGAGAGGGACTTCAACTCTCCACCCAACCATAAGCCAATTGCACTATAATAATTCTTGCAGTTGACCACCCTAATGTCGGATTCTAAGTTTGAGGAGATAAGTGCTCAAGGTAATTCACATCAATACTAGTCAACCAAATAAACAGGAAGAGAAGCCCATTATACAAGTGGTTTATCGACTACCTCCCACAAAAAGCACCACAATGGCTCTCAATTCAAACCGAAGTCAAGTCATAGACCAATAGGGAGAAGGGCCCATTGTCTAGGTGGTTTATCAATCGCCTCTAGTAGTACGCACCATAATGAACTCTACCCCCACAAAAACCAATCACAGGGAATTCACCCAAGACTCAGTGAGAGATTACTCCATTCCAGGAGATTGAATACATTACATGGGTAGTTTATTAGTTTTTTCTCTAAGCTAGTATTGCAGGAGTCAAAAGCCTACTATCCAGGTGGTTTATCATCTTACTAATCAAGCATACAAGTGGTTTATCAACTCTAATAAATCACTTGGTGCTTAGTGGTTTAGTAAGCACCTGGGTGATTCAACCTAACAATGGTTAATTAGCTTATCTCTGGCAAGCACCCCAGTGGTTTATAATCCCTAAGATGATATTTTGGTGGTTTATCAACTCCTTTTAGTAAGCACCTGGGTACCTCAACCTAAAAATGGTTAATCAACTTATCTTTAGCAAGCGCCATAGTGGTTTATCAACCCTAAGGATAACACCAGATGATTCAACTCTAATGAACTCTCATTTTCAAACCAAATATTAACATGGACACACACGACCTTCAAAAACATAGGCAATACCATCCATAGAACATAACACAGGATTTAAGGATATTCTCCTTGGTAGATTTACATCCACTTCCCCGACTTGAGCTCTGCGTTCTCTTGCATTGTTCACCACCACACACATTGTCTCTTGTGCATACGCTTGTTCTCATTTGAACTAAACTCTACCTCCTCATGTTCTCCTCGTCGAGAATTCTTTCTACGTCCTCTTTCATTTTGATCACACCCACACAATCCACGAGAACATGATTGTATGCTTGTCGTATGCTCAGGCAGTCCATAGCTCCATTCATTGCTTACACCAATAATGCCATAAATTCATCAGGGAGATACATGGTGAAATAAATGCAGCAGCTTGGGTTTACAAGCAAATCCTCCTTCTCATACCTCATAATCCATGTCCACTTCTCTTTTCCAGTCAATATTTACATTTCCACATTATTTATATGAAACACAATCCATAACACTATTTATAGGAGGGATTAGCAAAAAGGGTTGTCATAGACCCCACTTCCTTAGAGGAACATTGCCCTTAATGTTCTATACTTGAACTCACACTTTACAACATATTTATGTACATAACTATTTCATACTTACATGTACATTTTCATTGCCTAACCAAGAAAAAAAATGGGTATGATACCCTCATTTGATCAACCATCTTCCAAGTGGCCTCATTTGGTCCAAAGTGTCTCTATTGCACCTTGATCTGTTCAATGACTCGATTTTGGAGCGTGATATACCTCTAATGTAGAATGCATAGTGGCCCTAAGTATAATTCTCCCCCGGATTCCACCTATATCATAAACCAATAAACAACACGATTAACATCATGTACATACTTTTTAGGTAAAGATATATGGAAAATATCATGATCCTTCACTGTGGTAGGGAAGGCCCATTTGTAGGCCATTGAACCCACTCTTTCTAAAATATGAAATGGCCCACAAAAGTGTGGTGCCAACTTGGCAAAAGACCCAATCTTTAATGAAAGTTTCCTTGGTTTGATGCATAGGTAAAAATTCTCCCCTATTTGAAATTCCTTGTGCATCCTTTGTTGATCTACATAGCTCTTTTACTTGTCATGAGCTATTTCCAATTGTTACCTGATAACAATTGTTTACTACTCCATCTCCTTCAACATAACTAGCATAATATGCACTTTTTCACTAAATCATTCTATTTGATCGGTGTGTTGCACTTCTTGCCATAAAGAGCCTCAAATGGACTCATTCTCAATGACTCTTGGTACCCATTATTATAGGCAAACACTACCAAAGGTAGAAATTCTTCGCACCTCTTGGGATGAGGCATGACATACAGTATGAGCATGTATTACAAAACTCTGTTGACTCTTTTAGTTTGTCCATCTATATAGGTAAGGTATGGCATGCTAAAGGCTAACTCTGTTCCAAAGCCAACAAACAACACCTTCCAAAACTTAGATGTAAACTTAACATCTTGATTAGAAATAATGTTCTTGGGTACACAGTGTTATTACACTATTTTATTTTATAAAAATATGGGGAATGTCACTTTCTTGGTGAGCGGACTTGACAACTACAAAATGAGCTACCATGCTCAACGTATCTACCACCACCATTGTTGAGAAATCTAGGGCATCCCTCAGGGTTATTTTATTACATGATTTCTCTTTTAACATCGACATGTGACTTGAGGTATATTATCACTTCATCATCATAATTATTATTTCTTTCCATAATCAAAATAAAGTCCAACAAGAATATCACAATGCAAACAAAGAGAGACAAAACAAATAGGCTCCAAGCTAGCACAAAACCCCTCCAAAGGGGGAAAACCTAGAGAAATCTTTCTTATAGAATGTTCAATGAAGACTTCCAAGACCAAAATTCTAGACCACCCATCAAGAGGCGAGGCCAACCACCCAAACAAAATATGTTCCTTACTTCACAATTTCAAATCTGAGGCAATCTAACCTTCCATCAAGAATTCAGCTTCCAAAGAGAGAGATAAAACAATCTTATAGATTGACTGTCCTTCTTCCTCCTTTTTCACACTTCTATTCTGCCTCATATCTCCTCTAGAAAGTCAAATTCACAAGTATATCTTTGGAGGACGAATTCCTCTCCAATATATAACCATTTGAGTGGGTCCTCAAGCCTCTTCTAGGCTGACCCTTAGGGCTAGCCGACCTGATCTCTTGGATAGTATTTAAACATTTCCATGACATAAAATATTTTTATTTACATTGATACAAGATCCCTTCTAGGGGTTTTACATTATGAATTTTACTTTGACTCCTTAGAGAACTAAATGGGTGCACAACCTAAGACCAAAACCATGGAAAAGAAACCCATGTATAATTAATAAATATTTTCTTTTCTTTCTCTTGAAAAGTATAATGGTTACATCAAGTCATGACATCATAACTATGAACACTGACACTAGTTACATTTCAACACTCCCTCTTAACTAGGGAGGTATTCATAATTGACAACATGTACAAGGAAAGTAATTCCAATTAAATGTTCTCATAAGAAGAGTCAGATTGGTAAGCCATATCATAATCTATTACATCATCTTATATCAATGCATCTCAACATATCAACCAACATTGTCAGATAGCAAGGCCTTGACTAAAAACTCTATCTCTCCATAAGATCAGAGCACAATGTCAGCGAGACCCATGACTGATAGACACCATCATCATTATTTCTCAAGGCACATTCCCCACTCGGGTGTTCACAGGTATGTCCTTTTAGGAAAATTCCTATCTTGGAATAACACATCCTCAAGGAATTTCCTCTTCGACTACTCTTACCTATTAGATTCTCTACCACATCCTCATAAAAATCAATCTCAGATGATTACCCAATTCTCCATTATTTATTCATGACTAGAAGACAAGAATGATGTGTATATCTCTCCCCCTCAACTAGGGAATATATGTGCATTCATATAAAAAGGAATATACCCAAGCTCCCTCTTACCCAGGGACTTGTCCAGGTCCCTCTAAACTAGGGACTTGTTACCAACAACAAGTATCATCTCTTTTGTGGTGATCATGGTACTATCAATTGCTTGTAAGGCTCCTCCTTTCGATATCATTAACTTCATATTCTTCGTTATGGAGCCTCCATTTTTTATATTTCTTCATATGGCATTGACCATCCATCACTTTCCTTTCAAAGAACCATAGTGTTGAATCAATAGTCATGTCATCTTTCTCTTCATCGGAAAGTGTTATTCTAATCAACATATGTATTTTCTTTATACAATTACTTCTTCCAAGTCATGTTTCTTTCAAGATCGTCCATATAATCACATGAGTGCTAGTTGTAGGTGACATTTACAACTTTGTTTTAGTAGCCCTGTCATAACCCAACCAGATGATTTCAAAGATAAAAAATAAACATCAAACCGGAGTTACATTTTTATGATGGCCTTTCGTCATGACATCATCTTCATGTAACATCAACATCCCACACATGAATGACTCCATATCCAAGGCATTCAATGTCAAGGGTCTCCTTCTTTTTACATACTTTATCATGGTCAACATACCTTCTCCATGGAGATGTCATTTTTGATTTTTCTAGTCATCAAATGTTGATCACTTATCTTATCTTATGTGATAATGGTTGCATATTTCACGAACTCTTCTTCCTTTCTTTACACATAGCTACCCCAGGAACTTCTATACATAGTTCCTTCATCATAGGAGTCATGATTGTCAACCACCTCATATTCTATACAAGGTCATATTATGTTGATTTCATTTTATCAATATGAAGAATAGTTCAAGGCACATTATTTACAAGCCTTCATGCTTCATTCTATGGAAGAGATCCTTCTTCTTCGATCATGCTCTTGAAATAGAGAATTCAACCTTTCTATCTGCAACCATATGATGGCATGCCTTTATCTATCAAATATACATACATACCTTTTCCTTCTTTTGTGTGAAAAATTGGAAGCAAAAATTTCTACTGTAGTAATTGATTACGTTTCTCCTATTTGTTAATTACTGAAGCAAATTATTTATTGTTTCCTACATTAAACACTGAAACAAATACACTGCAACATACACCATTTAAATTATAAGTGGAAACAAGAAACTAAACAGGAAAGAGATACAACACATATACACAGTTATTTTTGGACAAATGTCCTTGGAAAAACCCAATCCGGGACAACCGGTGCAACAACTCTAAGGGTTTTATTATTAAGTAGTAGTTATTTCTAAATACAATCTTTGGATGCCTTCCTGGTAATTCAGTTATAGAGAATATCACTGACAGAGATATCTCTGAGATTACTACACACTATCATTGGAAATCCTCGCTGATCCAGCCCCTGGCTACCTCTGCGTCATGACAACATTGATTGATTTGACTTTGAGAAATCGATTTCTTCCCTTCCGATCTCACACCCCAGCTTTTGGCTCTGGAAATTGATTCTCCAGTAAATTTATGGATTCCCTCTAGGCTCCTGCGCTACCTCTATTGGATCTCTCTCTGTATTTTCTGTTGAGTATTCTCCAACTAGGAGATATTTCCCTTCGGATACTATCCCTGCCCCTCTTTGCAAAATATCACTATCAAAAATCTCTTTGGAAGTTGCTCTGCTTTAGAAAATTGAACTTATGATATCCCTTTGTCTATTCTACAAGTGCCCCTCAAGCCTCTTCTTATATCTTTCTGTTGGACAACCAATGACCCAGATTAACTTCTAATTAATGGCTTAGATAATTTTGTATTAATCCTCATCTTCTTCTAGAAGTTACACCCATAGTTTATATTAATACCCATTAATTATTTTAATTTCCTAAGTTTAGACTTGGGGTCCCATTAAAAATAATTAATTATTTTAATAAAACTTCCTCCATGTGGAATTTCCCAAAATGATTTATGGGTATTGGAGAATGAATATGTCTAAGGTTCCCTATAAATTTTGAGACTTAGATCACATCTGATGCTACCATAAATCAACATTCCCTCTTAGAAAGATGATGAGCCTCATCATTGGGTAATTATATGGGCCTTAATTCACCTCCTATCTTAGTCAAACCAACTTTTCTCACAACTTATTACATTTTTTTGATTATATTTTGTTTATGAGATGAGTTAGAGTTGGATATTATGCCTAGTGGTCTAATATGCATTGAATGTAGGATTGAAGGAGAAAATCAAGGAATTTTTGCAAATACTAAGGTTAAAACTCGAATGGGACAAGGGAGAGGGATTGTGAGAGGTAAACCCTCCTCATTTACTTATCCCCCATTCGAATATTCCTCCATCCATCACACCATCTCAGAGTGCAAGCAACCAAGCCATGAGGATTAGAAGGCAACCAAGCAAGTGAGAGACAAAGAGCTAGTTTATCTCGAGTTCGGGAGCCGAGCCTCCCTGATTTTAAGGAAGTCGTTGGGGACTTTAGTTTTATAAGTAGAGAGGCCTAGAGCCTCATTAGGATTCAGATTTTTGTTGTAAAACTCTAACCTAATTTTGAGCTCCAGACCTATGAAAGTTTTATTGATGTAATTTGCTGTTTTGGTAATAAGAATGAGTTTTTTTTTGAGCTAGCATTGAGTTAATTAAAAGGGTTGAAGCTCTTGGGTTAGGGCCCAACCCTTGCAGCCAAGGCTCCTCTTTCTTGTACATGTATGTCTAGTGTAGTTTCATAGCTTCATTGTTAATTTGCTTTTAGATGCATTTCCATTGGAAGTAGTGTAGATTGGATTGGTTGTTTATTAATTTGCTTCAGTTTGTGCCTTACTTCAGTAGCAAGTTAGCAGGGATAAAAGGAGCACCATAAGGTTTTCAGCAGACGTCTCGGCCTCACTTCCTCCCTCTGGGATCATGACTTGAGGAAGGGACCCTTAAGCAGCCGCAAAAACACAAATTTATATTTCTTTTATGACCTTTGGAGTTTGCTGTCTTTAAATTGGTATTTGGTTAGTTTTGCAAGGTAGGATTCCATTGTCATGTTTTTCAACTTCATTTTTGTAGTAGATCTCATCCATGCTTTCATTCATTTCAACAACTTTCCTCATGCATAATGTAGGCAGTTAGTTCATTAATTCTTCTTTTCTAGTTTATGAGAATGTTTCTCGTTTACATAGATTTTTGGAATATATACATGGTTTATGCAGAGCAGGTGCTTCAGGAGGAGACTAAGACTTTATAGACAACAACCACCTTCAATTCCATCCACTTTAGCCATCCCTTATTTTCACCATCACCTTCACTAGTTTTCATCATTTTTCATAGAAATTATTCCAAGCACATTGAGTGAATCCAACCATCTCCTATCTGTGTTGTTGACCTCTGAGTGATCCTAGACCTTCTCCCACTCCATTCCACCCATAAAACACCTTCACTAGGCCTTCCATCACCTCCAACACCTCACATTTTTCTCTTGGTTGTATCCTTTAGGTTTCTAGGGAATCTTGTAGGTTTCTAGTACATCCTGCAGGTTTTCCTGAAATGGCTTGTTTTGAGGCTGAATGAGGGAAAACCTCTAGGAATTCACCAGAAGCCTCCCAAGGGTCTCCCAAACCATCCAACCATCTCATAACTCTTCCATCCACACTTAAACATACTTAATTCACCTGCCACATCAACAGAAGAAATTAGTTTGCATACTTGATTTTGCATGAAAAGGCAAAAAGGCAAAAACAAATTTAGTTCAGTCTCTTTACTTGCACATTAGTGATGTTTGATGCTTCTTACTTCTATAACTTAGATAGTAGCATTTGGTTCATGTTGATTTAGCATTTCTGCAAAGCATAGTTTCTTAACAGTGGTGTGATTTAGCATTAAATTTTGACCTTCTCCATTATTGCAGTAGAGTATCTATTTTTTTGTTTGTTTGTTGATAAGTAGGTGAATCCTGAAAATCACTCTTACCTTGTGGCTGAGAGGCCATGACTCAGGGGCATCTAAGCCATCAAAATCACCCGGGGATTGCACCCGGCCTGAGCCACACCAGCGGAAACCATGCTGGATTTTTTGGTATCGGCGAGACTAGAACCAGTGACCTTTGCATATGGAGCGCCTTAACAACGCACTCCTTCACTGACTGTTCTATATCTCTTTGATGCAGTAGAGTATCTCTCTCTTAGAGTAGATTTACCTTTCTTCCATCAAGAAATCAAGCTTCTTCTGACTCCATAGAAGTGTGGCTTGAAAACCCAGTGGTCTTTCGCTAGCTGAATAGTGACAATAGGCAGAACCATTACTTTTACTTGTGTATATAGCACTGTCACCTCCAAGTTTGTACGAACCTCAGGTTGATAAAGTAAAGTTGGTAGCCTAGGAGTTGCAACATCTTTGCTGCAATATTGGTGCTCATCACGAGGAATGTGCTCTAGAAATGCAACTTGCCAAAGAACCACTCTATTTTGTAACATCTCCTTCTGTGTTGCTGATGTCTAAGATATTGTCCACCAACTACTACGCAAATGCTGCATATCTACTACTGGTGACCCTGCCACTTGTTGAAGAATCTAGGGAAAATAAGTGTAGTGTGATTCTACGTTACTTGATAACAATTTGTGGAGTCTTTTTACTTTTCTTGTTTTCTTAATCTTCTTCTTCTTATTATTAATAAATGTGTGTGTACTTCATCAAACTGCTACCAAAACATAAGAAAAAGAACATAAGATGTTGGCTCTCTTCCAGGGCAAAAACCTCTCTTCTCCTGAGAGTAAAACCCTTTAGTAAGTTTCTCTTATTGAAGCTTATTATTGATCAATTCCAAACCCTAGATCCCTAACTTGAATATCCTCCAAGCACAAGTCAAGTCCTTCCAACACTTTATTTCTTCGACACTTCCTCCTTCCGACACTTCGACCTCCTTCATCTGACACTTCGTTCTTCTCCAATTGTTGATAGACCTTGTTGCACTTTCTCTGGAAGGGACCCATTTTGCTAAGTCCCTTTTCTTATGATGATCCCTTTCTACTTGGCCAAATGAAATGTTTCCTCAAGGTGTAGGTGCAAACTTGATATGACTATCCCGTAGCGCTAGATTTCCACATGTGTGGTCATTTCCTTGATATGGTAAGCTTTTTCTTCCTTCGCTTGAGTGTCCTTCTCCTTTGCTTGATTGGGATGCCTTTTAGGTCTAGTTTCCTAGCCCAATTATAGAGATATGCCAACTATTGGTTTATGCTATTATGACTGTAGGAAACCTTCCCTGTCCTCACACGTGTGACTGTAGGTTTCCCTAGAAACAATCCTTTAAGATTCAATGTTCTTCCTTCCTTCAATGGCGCACTAGAGGCTCCTTTTCTCGTCTCTTTTCTCACACTTTACTTGCTCATTTGTTGTGTTGATTTCAAAGGTAAGTGAGTGCGTTTTGGTGGAGTGGAAAACCTCTATATATAGAGGGTTGTACCTCCTTTTAGGCTGACTTGAGGATAGCTTGCAGGTTGACTTGTTGTGCTTGCTTCAGATGGCTTCTTTGGTAGTGTAACATGCTTGAAGGAGCTTCTTTGATGGTGTCTTTGAATGGTAGGAGACATTACTTTTCTTGGAGGTATTCTCTTTACCCTAATACAATAATCATACATGGTGTAACATGACCTTAAGGCCTTCAACATTTCCTTTTGACTATTTGACTCACCTATAGTGCTTAACATGTGCTAGACATATTTCAATGAGAAATAAACTCATTGATATATATTATAAAAATAATATTTCTTCTCTTGAATAAGTAAAAATATCAAAAGTACATTTATGAAGATTGAACCTAGTTACATTTCCTTCAACACTCCCTCTTAACGAGGGAGGTATTTATACAATATTAGAAGGTGTTTTGCTATTATCAATTTCTGAAGAATTCACATAAGAGAAACCAGATTTGCAATCCATCTGTTATAGCATCATATCAATCAACATTTTCATAGTGCAAGGCCTTGACTAACAACTCCATCTCCTCATGAGATCATGATCTAAAATGCTGTCGATACCAATGATTTATAGATACCTTCATCATAGTCTCTCAAGGTACATACCCACGTGGGTGTTCTTTGAGTATGACCTTCTAGGACTATTCTTATCTTGGGTTCCCAACCCTCAAATAATATCGATCCTCTTGCCTACTCTTGTCTTGGATGCCCTACACATCCTCAAAGAGTATCAGATGCCATATTATTACCTAATCCTCCCATTATTTCTTCCCAAGTGAAGACAATAATTTTGTGTCTACATTTCCATTCATGGCCTTCATCTAGACTTACAACTATTAGTCCTGGTCTAGTGCATGACCCATGAAATAGAAAAACACAATTTTCACTCCTTTGTAATCAGGGGTGATCCAAAACTCCCTCTTGACTAGGGATTTGTCAGAGCTCCCTCTTAACTATGGACTCTTTCATTCATCAACAACTTCTTCTTCATGGGTTCTTCAACTTCTTAATCTCCCTCCTTTCTTTGATGTCATGAAGTATTTGTTCGAACTTCTTCTAGGTAGGGCACCATCCATCAATCACTTTCCTTCCTGGTTTTTCATGTCATTTCTTCCTTAATGGATACATAAGGTTTTCTTGTCATTTGGCTACTCCTTTTTCATCTGTACATGCTTCGGAATACAATTCTCATGGATGCTTCATCGTACTTACTTGTTTACATGCTTCGACCTAGTAGCCATAATGACTTCATCCTGATATTGCTTCAACATTTCTTTTTTTTTTGGTTGGCTTCTTCATCACACCATCTTTGCAGAATAAAATTAGTTATCTGCATCTTTCATATCTCCAAGGCCTTCATAGGTGTCAAGGGTCCTTCCTTCCTTTGTCAGATAGTGATCCTCGGTGATCATGATGTTCTTCACATGCTTGATATCTTTCTTCATTTGCTTCTCTTTGGGTAAATTGGTCAACTACTTTATTCTCCTTGAGAGCACTTCTTCATTGCTTGCTTCCTGGACTAGTCAACATTCCTTCTTTCTTCTTAGTCAACAATCTTATACTCCTTATGTGAGCATAAACTTTTGTTGACATTCATTGCATTTTAGTACTTTCCTTCAAGCATGTCCTTGGTGAAAGAGATTATTTCATACTTGATCATGTTGTATAACTATTCCCATGAGTCAATAATATACATATGATAACATGACTAAAATTTGATGCATACATACCTCATCTTGATTCTTCTTTGATCATCTTAGCTTCATTTGGTTGTCCTTGGTGTGGCCCTTCTTACTTCATCTTAGCTTGCTTGCATATCATCCTTTTCTTGAATCCCATGAATGGGATTCCCAATGAGACATATTTGTTGGACACCTAATCCTCTAAGGGTTGGTGCGGAAGCTAAACAACCAAAAGGAGTCCAAGGGACCACTTGGAATATGAAACCAAGGGTCACTCCTATGTATTATAAATATGTATCATTGTGAATAATAAATGCTATCTCATTGTTATCTTTCATATTCTGTTGCTGCCATGTATGTGTTTGACATGGTATTAGAGCGGGCAAATTCTTGTCGTGCTTTAATTTGAGCCACTGTTTTTTGTGGTCATTCTCTGTGAGGTTGTTTCTAGACCTGGGCATTATCTAGACTCTCTGAAATCTACACCCATTAGAATGCAGGACCTAAATTTGGCTCTCCGCCCCACTAAATCTTGATATATACATTCTTTCCTTGTGTGTTAATTGAAGTTCAAGGTTTATATGTGAAGTTGTAGCATTACTCCTGCATTAAATTTGGTTTTATATGAGGGTCGTATTTATATATGCGTTGATATTATTATGAGCACTGTTTCATGTCACTTATGTTCATTATATCATATGGTTCGTAGCTGCTCCAATCTGAGTTTGGTTTGGAATTGATTTGTGGTCTTTCTATTTGCATTCTCCACATAGCAAAAAAAAAAAACGGCTAGTCTCCTTATGCTCAACGTAATGTTTAGGAAAGCCAACAAGAAATGAATGGTCATGAACGTTACTTCCGGTGACTCTATCCTCTCAGATCCCACACTTTTAGCCTAGGCACTCAGTGCTACCATCCACACCTAATTAAAGGTTGTTAGAACTGCCTCCTCACCTATCTGCCAGTGTTTTCTGTGCCAACCTTCTCATATCAAATCTTTATGCTCAGTAGTAACTCCTATGTGCTTATTGTAGCTACTCTGAGGAGGGCCAAGAATAGCATTAGGCTTGCAGGTTCCCAGTCTCAGATTATTCTCGAATAGTGCTAGTGAAAAACACTCCCTGCCATCTCTGTCTGTTTGAATACCTTGGATAGCCATTTCCTCGACCCATTGTCTCCATTTTTTTGCAACTTTAGCTCGAGGTGGACCCTTTTGATGGACACCATAATTTATTTGTTAATGAAAAAAAAATGCCTGATACGACAGAGAGTGAAGTTGATACGATGGTAAGTTTATTTTCACAGATGCCTTCCTATTCGTTTATAGATGTCCCAGGTGGACGCAAACGAGGGCGCTCCAAAAAAACGATCATAGGTTAAAAAAAATATGGTTCTGTGTTCAAAGCAAGGGTAGAAACAGGATCTAAAGGTTTAGCTTCACCAGAGGTTACTGAAACATGTATATATTCTCCAGCTGCTAAACCTCTGATTATTGAAGGGGTCCGTTCACCAACTGAATTTTCAATTAAGTGAAAACCAAACAACTTGCAATCTGCATATTGTGCACTAGATAATACTCCCTTCTCTTCCAACATTTCTTGGGACTGGAGAATTGACTGCTGCACAACCATTCCTAAGTTGTGGGTTCCAATGATTCTAGCAAGATTTCTTTCCAGTTGTCTGGGAGCATGTGTTCCAAAAAAGTATACTTGAGAGTCGAACAAGCGTCACGGGGGTCAACATCTGCGGGAATTGCGAGCTAACGGGCTACTGGTAGTAGAGGTCTAGAGCTCCTTGGAATGCAAAACTCCTCCCCAAGGGATTCATTAGAAGCCCGTGGTTTTGGCGCACGAACTCCTGCTTGAGTAGAACATAGGCCTCCCCAACCAGGAAAGTGAACTACGTCCCAGAGTCGATCATGGTCTGCCCGGCGCCCATGTGGTCTTGCAGGAACATATACTTGGGGATGGGGAGAAGGTTGTTTCCAACCTTAATGCCCTCTAATTTGAGACTATAGGCCACTTTGTCGAGATACGGTAGCCGAAGTGGTATTATATACAGAGGCGTTTAATTCAAATATTTGGCAACAGGAGAATTTCCAAAGAAGAGGACACCTGGAGAATCCACAGAAAGGAAACGATTGACGATACAATATGAGAATTTGGGAAAAATATTGGCGGTTTGCAGTTGAGAAACGAAGGATAAATCCCCACGGTTGAGACCCATTTTATGTATTTGTTTGAGTTGTTTGTGAGTGAAAGGGCCAAGTCTCATTTGGAGCTATCATTCTATCAATGAAAAACGAGTTGAGTTTCCCTTCCATTGCTAGTTCCCTCTAGCTTGTTTGGGTTTCAAGTATTTCTTTTAAGCGAATTTAAATATTAAAAAACTATTCACCATGCTCTTGCCGTTTGCAACACGAGAATTTCAGGGAATAAATTGTTGCCTACAGAGTTTCTGAAATTTTGGTATTGGACAACGTATTTCTCAAACTGATGTTGGAAAACCCCTCCAATTGTGTTATCTCATATCTATATGCAATATTTGTTCATTGACATTTAAATACCAGGAGGAAGGCCCACTCCTTGTGCAACACCTCGTACACCAGTTCATAGTCCTCCTCAGACAGTTGTGCATGCTCCTCCTCTGGTGTGGTGAAGAAGGAAATTCTATGGGTGGCATCCCTAAATGATTCAAGAGACATTCATGCCTGCATTATATATTCAATGATGGTCTGATGCACAACTAATATTCTTCATTTTTGAAATCTTCAATAGCTGGGGTTTGTCTAGCCTTTCTATAGTCTCCACTAGGATTGTTGAGCCTTCATTTCTTTGCTGAGATAATGGCTAGAATTGATGATACATTAGAGTTGTTAAATATACTAATTCATTCCAATATTGATGGAATGGTAAAAACTAGGTCTGATAAACTTTCTGATATTAAAATTTGTCTCCAAAATGCACATGAGAAAATTGATTTTTTGCAGCTCGAATCTCAATTCTAGCAAGAAGAGCTACATCAAAATAAACATCATTCCGAACCTGTTTTTGTTCAAAACATTTAAACAAGCACCCAGCAACATCAAGTCAATATTGTTGAAGTTCATTCAGATTTAGTACCCAATGAAGCAGCAGTTGTTCATCCAGATGCAAAATTTCATTCTGCACTTCCCAAGTCGGTCATTAGACCTTGGGAAGAGCTTGTCCACAATAAGCACATAACAGGTCTTGGATATGATAAGGAGGTGTCCTTTCATATTCTAGAGTACAACAAGCCAAACCAATTTCAAAGTGCTGGATTTCTTCATGACAGTTCACTTTCAGTTGTTCTAGATTTTGCTCCTCTTCCACAAAAGCCACAACAAGTTGTTAAATGCCAACAGTGTGACTGAGTTGGCCATATGAAAGATCACTATTTTGATCTTCATCCATGTGAGCACTGTCATAAAACCACTCATTCTTCACACAGATGCTTCAAAAACAAACCTCCTACAAGAACAAAGATTCATCTTGGATGGATCGCTTCTTGGCAATGGGCATCAACAAGCAAGAAGATATTCTAGTCATATGTCAGAACTTGTTCTAGAGTATTGAATAATCTTGCAGTTGAATTTTCTCCATCATCTCACCTTGTATTTGACAGGGGTGAAAATTATGGTCATCTACAAGCTTCAAAGCGACATCAAGCGATCCTGAGCCACAACCTGCCATACCAGATTCAGAGTTGTAGCTAGAGACAAAGATGCACATGATCATGCATTCAGTTGGTGATGCCTCTTCAAAGAATTGGGGACACTTCCTCTAGCAGAAGGCTTCAGCTTCTTCCCAATTTTGGAAGAGTTCAAGGAATTTCATTAAGCATTATAGAGTTGTTGGTCATCCTTAAATCATCATAGGTTGAGACCTCCCTTTTTAGGTTGAGGTTCTCCCTTTTATGCAGGGTGAGACCTCCCTTTCACGGTTGAAGGTTTCCCTCTTCAAAATGTCAAGAGCACTTCCTCTAGCAGAAGACCTGAGCTTCATGCTAGACTTGGAAGAGTTCCAGGAACTGCACTAAGTGTTCCAGTGTTGGTGGTCATCCTTAACCACCACCCTTATACCAACATTTCAGAGAGAACATTCAGCCTAGCGTTGACATGCATGTTTTTGCACGTTTTGTATTACAGCTCTCTTCTTGGACTCATACATAACCCTTCAGATTAAGGAGGGGAATGTTGGACACCTAATCATCTAAGTGTTGGTGTGTAAGCTGAACAACCAAAAGGAGTCAAAGGGACCACTTGGAATATGAAACCAAGGGTCACTCCTATGTATTATAAATATGTATCATTGTGAATAAGAAATGCAATCTCATGCTTATCTTTCATATTCTATTGCTGCCATGTATGTGTTTAACAATCTTCTTTGGTTCATGAACCTTCTTTTGAAGATTCCATCATAGGATCTTAAATAAACTTGCCTTGCAAATGTTTCTTTTCTTTTGATGATTGAAGTCTTCCAATATTATTGATCAATTTTCTTTCATCATGGATGAGGTCCTACACTAGGTATGCTCCTTCTACATGAATATTTTGAGCTATATCTACCATGCCGCTATATTCTAGTAGGTATTTTTGACCATTCATTTTGTTCTTATTATAAATGCTTTTTCTACATGAGTATCTAGAACTCTACGTACTACATGCTTCTAGATTCGAGAAGATGTTTCTAGCCATGCAATTTATACATGCTCCTATTCTACTCAAAACCTCGAAAGAAGACTTGAAGTAAAGAGTTTGACTTAGTCATAGTAGAGATCCGAAGGATCTTCCTAATTTTTCTTCTTTTGTTCTTCTTTCACCTCTTGAGCCATGTGAGCTTCTTCCCTATTTCTTTTGTTTTTGTTGTACTTCTTAAGCTTAGGACAATTTCTTTTGTAGTGTCCATATTCTTGACATCCATAGCATTGGATTTTGGACATGTCTTTGTTGTTTGTTCTTTGTGGACCAAATTTGCCAATTTTCCTTTTCTCTTGGCCATGGTAGCAAATGCTTTCTCCTTTGATCCCACATCTTCCTTTGCTTTAAGTTTAGTTTCCTATGTCTTGCATAGATACCACATTTCACTGAGTGTGGTGGCTTCTTTCATGGCATATATGCTTGATGTGAAGTTGCCCCAATCCTTAGGTAGAGCATTGAGAATAACTCTACTAGTTTATCATAAATTTCTTTTGATGTTTCAAATTTTGAGACATAAGGAAAGAGAGAGTCTTTGATTGATTCTATTATAATCCTTTAAGCTCTTGTCTCATCCTTATTGTACTTAGCTAAGCCATGGGTTTGTTCCTTAGCAGGGATAGTGATATTTCCTTTGACATGTTCTAGGAGTTCATTCTCTTTGAGAAGTAAATTAGTCCTCTTCTTCCATACAAGAAAGTTATTGGTACCTACCAATTTGTTGCTTTCCTTGCAAAAAGGAATTCAT
>APFE031448007.1:23586-55158 GCA_000404065.3 Pinus taeda | reverse complement strand
CTTGATGAATAATAAATGGTAGGCCTTATTTTCCTTGAGTAGATTTGGCTTGATGCTTCAACCATGTAGATGTCTTTCCTTGATGGGTGTTCTTGAGTTTCCCTTTCCTTGATATGTCACCTTAGCTCTAATACCATGTTGAAGTATCTAGGGAAAATAAGTGTAGTGTGATTCTTCGTTACTTGATAACAATTTGTTTAGTCTTTTTAGTTTTCTTTTTATCTTAATCTTGTTCTTCTTATTAATGCATGTGTGTGTAATTCATCAAACTACTACCAAAACATAAGAACAAGAACACAAGATGTTGGCTCTTTGCCAGGGCCAAAACCTCTCTTCTCTTGAGAGGAAAACTATTTAGTAAGTTTCTCTTATTGAATCTTCTTATTGATAAATGTGAAACGTTAGACCCTTGACTTGAATATCCTCCAAGCACAAGTCAAGTCCTTCCCACACTTTGTTTCTTCGGCACTTTTACCTCCTTTGTCTAACACTTCGTTCTTCTCCAATTGTTGATAGACCTTGTTTCACTTGCTCTAGAAGTGATACCTTTTGATAAGTCCCTTTCCTGTGATGATCCCTTTCTACTTTACCAAATGAGCTCTTTCTTCAACGTGTAGGTGCAGACTTGATATGACTGTCTTGAAACCCTAGATTTATGCACATGTGGTGATTTCCTTGATATGGTAAGCCCTTTTCTTCCTTCGCTTCAGTGTCCTTCTCCTTCGATTGGTTGGGAGACCTTATAGGTCTGGTTTCCTAGCCCAATTAGAGAGATATGCCAATTGTGGGTTTCTGCTATTATGCTCGCAGGAAACCTTCCCTGTCCTCGCACGTGTGGCTATAACTTTCCCTAGAAACAATCCTTTAAGATTATGTGTTCTTCCTTCCTTCGATGATGCATTAGAGGCTCCTTTTCGCGTCTCTTTTTCACCCTTTACTTGCTCATTTTCTGCACTGATTTTAGAGGTAAGTGAGTGCATTTTGGTGGAGTGGACAAACTCTATATATAGAGGACTGTCCCTCCTTTTACGCTGACTAGAAGGCCAACTTGAGGATAGTTTGCAAGCATACTTGTTGTGATTGCTTCAGATGGCTTCTTTGGTGGTGTAACATGCTTGAAGGAACTTCTTTGACAGTGCCTTTGCATAGGACGAGAATTGTTTTTTCTTGGAGGTATTCTCCTATCCCTACTACATAATCATACATGGTGTAACATGCCCTTAAGGCCTTCAAAATTTCCTTTTGACTATTTGACTCACCTATAACACTTAACATGTGCTAGACCTATTTCAATGAGCAAGAAACTCATTGATATATATTATAAAAATAATATTTCTTTTCCTGAATAAGTACAAATTTCAAAAGTACATTTATGAAGACCGAACCTAGTTACATTTCCTTCAACACCACTATCAACACTACATCCGTACTACAAATCCCTCTCAATTTTGCATCCGTGTTGCAGCTGGCATTGCCATTCGCAACTACATCTACACTACAACTTTCTCCAACTGCTGTTGCTACTCCATCAACAATGGAAAAGCATCCCAAATTACTAAACTGGTGTTCAATATGATGCATCTCGTTGCTAGAGTCTGAATACTGCTAGTCTCTATGCTGACCCCCTGAATCCTCTACGCTGCTGTTGACCTCTTCTCTTTGCCATATTCACTATTGCCAACTGTACTTTGCACTGCTCAGTCTCTAGCGCTACTAGCCTCTTTAACTGTCACTCTAGCACTCCTTTGCATCAATTGATCTGGTCCATCCTACTACTATTGATCTGGGCTCCCGTAGAAAGGAATTGATCCAAGCGGTGGGCTCCTCAAGGATCCTGCCCATCTGTAGCTCTTTTGAACTACAACTCTAAATCAGCCCACATCCCTCCTGGAGGTATTTTGGCTATCATGGAAAACTCATCCTCCTCGATCTTTGCAGCTGCAACTTTCAGATCAGGCTTCTCATCTTTTTCCTTCTTCTTGAGAGGACACTGAGTTGTGTAGTGACCAAGTTCACCACACCTGAAGCATTAGATCTTTGAAACATCTTTCTTCTTCTTCCATTGGTCCTACTACCCCTTGGATGCAAGGGTTGTATTCTCTTCCTCTTCCTTAGGCTTCGACCCACTATTGCTGCTTTCGTCAAGTTTACAATTGACCAAGTCCCTCCTCAGCTCCTCTTGCTTAAGATCCACCCACATCTCATCCCATGATCCAGGTGGATGTTGGTGGCCACCCACCTATCCCATTTGGACCCCCACAACTGTCACTTTCAGTTTTTCAATTTCCTTAATTATAGCACAATTTACTATTTTTAGCAATTTTTCGGGTCCTAAACTTCCGGAGCCGTTTTGAGGCCCTAAACGATGTTTTTTTGGAAATCTACGACCAATGATCTTTTTGTCTAAAATTCGTCATTTCTGTCGTAGTCCTCAAAGAGATCTTTCCAACGGGCTATCATGCGCATCAAATGGAGATAATACGACCAATTCGCGACCCTGGGAAGTTGATGTACCAACTTACCCAAAAACGGGGCCCACAATTTGGCGTTTCATCTTCTAGGGTTGGGTTTTGGAGTGCGAAGGATTTTCCATTGTTTCTCAACAATAAATAGTCCTTCGAGCCTCATTGTAACACAGTTCAGAGGCATGTAGTCACACATCTCTTCTCAGAGATAAGCTACCATCGCCCTAGCTGGTTTATTTCCATTTCTGGTTGTAAGCTATTTCAATATTTTCCATTAATGAAATGAAGTATTATTTCTGCTGCATCTTTGTGTATATAGTTATCTCTGTATTTTATTGCGTTCCTGTTTAAACACGAATCAGTGGTATCAGAGCGGTATGCTTTTTCTCTGTTTTTCTTTGCATGTCCCCAACGAGGTCAGGATATAAGGAGGTAGGGTTTGAACTGGTCAAACCTTTGCAAGACCAGCCTCGCAAATCACGACGTCCTCCCATGGCGGATGAGAAGAAAGACAAGGGAGTAGGAGATCCTATCAAAATCTTGCTCGAAGAAGCACTCGAGTGGCAAAGGAACACGATGATGGATAACTTTGTGCAGATCCTTCAGCGGCTACCTAGAGGTGACGCATCGGCTTCCAGCAGCTACTCTGGAAACGCCACACCCTTTAAGGTACAAGTTAATTTTGAAATCCCCATCTTCGAGGGTAAAATAGATGCAGACGCCGTAGATAAATGGTTAAATCTACTAGAGGGTTAGTTTTCTGTTCATGGATTTTCAAGTCGGGAAAAGATTTTTTTCGCTCTTCTCAAAGCAACCCCCCACGTCAAGGACTGGTGGGAAACCTACTGCGAGCGGAAGGATGAAAGCACAGGCTCACTATTTTCAGCCGCACCCACTTGGGATTCATTCCGAGATGCCATCAAGGAGTAGTACTACCCTGTCAAAAGCTATGAGGACAAATACATTAAATGGACCACACTGCGGCAGGGACGAGACCAAGATGTGCGAGAGTTCACAAACATTTTTCATACCCTTCGCACATAGTTGGGTATCAAATATTCTAAGTTGCATCTGGTACTCAAATAACGTGGTTGCCTACACAGATACATCCAGGAAGAGATGGAGTTCCTGAACATCTCCTCGCTTGGCACGGCATACCAATACGCTATCAAAATCGAGCAAAAGTTCAAACAGAAGAAGCGAGACTTTGGATCTGAAAATCTGAAGCGCAAAGGACAAAGCCAAGGCAGGGTGACCCAAGACAACCCGTCGAAGCTGTAAGAAAAGAACAACACCATGAAGCCGACGAAGGACACAACAAAGTGGTGTGAGTTCCACAAGAGTCCCACTCATAACACAAGTGAGTGTCGGACCAAGCAGTCACTGGTGGCCGAGTTGAAGGCTTCCGAATCAGATACATGTTCCGGCCCTGAGCCAGAACTTGACAAGGGGAATGGTAAAGGGAAGCAGGTCATTGATGTGGATCCCAGCGCCACTGTTGCCACCGCCAAGATCCAAAAGAATGAACCCGAAGAGCCAGAGGAGGGGGAACGTCTTTTCCACTCACAGATGTGGTGAAGGGTTCGCCACTGCAATCATTGGCCGACAGTGGCACCAAAGAACCTTAATTCAGCAGAAGGTCATGAGCGGTGGCCTACTGACTACACACAACCGTAGCCGTACAGTATCGGGTGGTGCATGAAGGAAGAGATCTTAAAGTCGCCAGCAGTGCCGCCTTCCCTAACAACAACCAAACCATTCACAGACGAGGATGTGTGATGTTACACCTCTAGATGTTTGTGATGTATTATTAGGGTAGCCATACTTGTGGAGGCGACATGCTGTTATGAGTCAAGGCCTCGCGCTGTCATATTTCTTTGGGTGATTCATTATACAGGATACCAGAGGTAGCCCCACCTACCGCCACGTCTTTGATCACTGCTAAGAAAGGCAGCAGGTTCATCTCGCAGACCAGGAAATTCATCTGTATGGTTCACTCCCAAAGTAAGGGGAAGATCGTTGCTACATCCATGACCCCCGCCAAGGGTTCCTCCACGCAGCAACAACAACAAAGGGATACGGTCATGACAGAACATAGGAACAACTTCTCGTCACCCACAGGGGTACCACATAAGTTTCAGGCGAGCGACAAAGTTTGGTTACATTTGCAGAAAGAATGCCTTACAAGAGCACATTAGAAGCTCCGACCACTCCGAAATGGTCCTTACACTAGTACCAAGGCTAGGGGCAACAATGCTTTGAAGCACAACATTCCTCCATTCCTTCACTTGCACCGAGTGTTCAATGTGGACCGTCGTCGACCATGCTTCCCACAATTTCTGGACACATCAGAACAACTCACCAGCGACCCAGCTCAGCAGAAGCTTCCTCATCTCAGGGAGGAACTCAACGCGATGGGGACCATTGCTTCCTAAGGGGGGAGGAATGATCCAGGTGGATGTTGGTGGCCACCCACCTATCCCATTTGGACCCCCACATCTGTCTCTTTCAGTTTTTTAGTTTCCTTAATTATAGCACAATTTGCTATTTTTAGCAGTTTTTTGGGTCCTAAACTTCCGGAGCCGTTTTGAGGCCCTGAACGACGTTTTTTGGGAAATATACCGCCAACGATTAGTCTGACTAAAAATCGTCTTTTCCGTTGTAGTCCTCAGAGAGATCTTTCCAGCGGGCTATCATGCGCATCAAACAGAGATAATACGACCAATTCGTGACCCCGGGAAGTTGATGTACCAACTTACCCAAAAACGGGGCCCACAATTTGGCGTTTCATCTTCTAGGGTCAGGTTTTGGAAATGTGAAGGGTTTTCCATTGTTTCTTCAACAATAAATAGGCCTTCGAGCCTCATTGTAACACAGTTTAGAGGGCATGTAGTCACACATCTCTTCTCAGAGATAAGCTACCATTGCCCTAGCTGGTTTATTTCCATTTCTGGTTGTAAGCTATTTCAGTATTTTCCATTAATGAAATGAAGTATTATTTCTGCTGCATCTTTTTGTATATGGTTATCTCTGTATTTTATTGCGTTTTTGTTTAAATACGGATCATCCCAGTTTGGCAAAGTTTCCTTGCCCAGGATGCTCTGGACAAAGACTTGCCACTCCTCAGATATTGAATTTAGGGCCAGCGTTACCATCTTAGAACCTTGAGGTGTTGACCCCAGAGCTGCCAACTCATCTCGGGTCTCCTGAAGCTTTGCAAGGAATGGATCAGTTTTTTCCCCTTTCTGCATCTGCATAGATCTCATCTTTTGCTCCAAGTACATATTCCGCTGCTAAGAAGATCCTTGATATAGTGTTGATAATGCATTCCACATCTCCTTGGCAGTGTTTTTACCAACGATTTGAAAAACTATATGATCCTTTACTCCATAGAGGACCATTCTTTATGTCTTCGCCATTTCTCCCTTGTACTTCTTGAACGGATACGGATCGTTGAGATCAACTGCTACGCTGTAGATGTAGACTTTGTGAAAATTTTCATGCAGAAGGCATTCCATCCTTGCCTTCCAGATCACATAGTTGGATGAATCAACCAACCTATCTCGATCTCTTAGTCTATTGGCTTCCATCTCTACCAATCAAAATGTTGAATAGCCTCCTTTCTCCTCTGCCTAACATTAGATTGGCCTATGCACTCCCTAATGGACCTTGTAGATCTACCCCTCTCCACTGTTTCTTAGCTAGTGAGAATTCATACTCCTTGGATGGAAGTCCTCTAAGGAAGAACTCCCTCAACCGTGTCTCTCTTTTCCCTCTGACATCTTTTGGCCCAACAACTACCTGTAAAAAAAATACGTCCCACCAGCTCTTCCTCACGTTGAGGCTTAGCACTACTCCCTCTACCACATCAAGATTTCGATTTGGAAGCCATTCCTCTCTATTGTCTCACTCAGAGAGAGAATTTCCTCGAAACTTCAACCCTCTTGGCTTGGATTGCGCAATCCCTCTGGGGTTTCGATTTGCTTCTTCCCGTAAATATTTGATCTCCTTCTCTTCTCATTTCTGGTTTTTCTGGCACCGTTCTTCTTACTTCACCTGCACTGCTTTGATACCATGTGAAAATTTGGATGCCCAAATTTCTACTGCAACAATTGATTACATTTTTCCTATTTGTTAATTATTGAAGAAAATTATTTACTATTTCCCACAGTAAACATTGAAACAAATACATTGCAACCTACAACATTTAAATCATAAGCAGAAACAAGAAACTGAATAGGAAAGAGATACAAAACATCTACACAATTATGTTTGAAACCCAATCTGGGAAAACCGGTGCAACAACTCTGAGGGTTTTATTATTAAACAATATTAATTTATGAATACAATCTCTGGATGCCTTCCTAGCAATCTAGTTACAAAGAATATCACTAACAGAGAGATCCGTGAGATTACCACACACTATCACTAGAAATCCTGGCTGATCCAGCCCCTGAATGAACTACGCCTAGTTGCTTCTGCACTGCCTCTACATCAACCCAACGTCAAACCCTCTGGGAACAATGTCACTCTTCCACCTGATAGATTTTCCTCTAAGAAATCAATTTCTTCCCTTCCAGTCTCACCCTCTAGCTTCTAGCTCTAGAAATTGATTCTCCAACAAATTTACGAATTCCCTTTGGTATTCTGTGTTGCCTCTACGTGGCCTTTCGTGGCTGTGTGTCAGCCTCTTTGGCTCAGCGTTGCCTCTGCTGGATCTCTCTCTGTCTTTTCTGCTGAGTATTCTTTGACCGAGAAATATTTCCATTTGGATATTATCCCTGCCCCTCTCTGCAGAATATCACTATCGAAAATCTCTCTAAAACTGCTATGCTTTAGAAATTCAAACTTCTTATCTCCCTCTATGTGTTCTCCAAGTGCCCCTCAAGCCTCTTCTTATATCCTTCCGTTGGAAAACCAACGACCCAAATTAACTTCTAGTCAATGGCTAAGATCATTTTGGCTTGATCCTCGTCTTCTTCTAGAAGTTACACCCACAATTTAGATTAATACACATTAATTATTTTAATTTCCTAAGTTTAGACTTAGGGCCCCATTAAAAATAATTAGTTATTCTAATAAAACTGTTTCCGGGTGGATTTCCCAAAACTATTGATGGGTATTGGATAATGCATATGTCTAAGTCTCTCTACAAATTTTGAGGCTTAGAGTACATCTGATGCTACCAGAAACCAACATTTTTTTCATCTATAATTCCTTATAGAATCTCCCTTTCCTTGCTTTGAGATTAGATTTCTTCAACTAACTTGATATGCTGCACAATTTTTTCATCATACCATCATTCTTCTTAACTAGTGGATCCCACACAAGGTGGACTCTGAACCTATCAACGAGACAATTTCTTCTTCCAATTGAACCTTCTTATTAAGATTCCAATAGAGAATCTTGATGATCCTCATCCTGAAAATGCTCCTTCTTAATGATGATGATGTATGATGATTTATTAGATTTCCATTATGCTAAATGAGATTCTTTCAACTGTATATACTGCTACTTTATTTATCTTCTCAATGAGGATATATGTAGACTTCTATTTCAACTATTCTTTCAAGCTTCCATAATTATGTCATGAGAACTTTTCAACTTTAGTCATATGCTTAATATGATGCCATCTTCTAATATGATGCATCCTATCATACTTACACTGCTTCTCATCTTGATTGCAATCTTTAACCATAATAGAGGTCTTTTCAACTTCTACTTCTCCTTGCTATGTACCAGGCATCCACAGTTTCATAATTATATCATGAACCTATCATAGTTCCTAAGGATCCAAGGGTCCTTACAGTTCCATCCTTCCACCATTCTTCCCAAAACAGAGGATAAACCCATCCTCCTTCCTTTACTTCATGTACCTCCAACATTAATTGACAAGTATCCCCAAGCAAAGTATACAAGAACAAAAACATGATATCTATATGTCAATATAAGGTTACCATGAGACTTAAAGGTTGTACTTCTAGGGTTTTCAAGTGTCATCCCTAGACCAAGGGTTCCAACCTTATCCATGCGTATGAGCCCTAGATTGCATGCAAACCCTAAGGGTTCAGGTTTTTATGAGGGAATAGGATAACGTTTCTATATGACTAGGATTTTATTTGTTTCAACAATTTTAACAAACCCTATACAATCAATAACCCACAATATATTACATGTGGGACCCTTAAAAAATATGCCATACATACCTTATGATTATGTAACTATGCACTTTAAGGCCTGATACTAGATGTTGTGTCTTTCTAGATGCTCTTTAGTCTTGCAACTCTTTTACTGACGATGCTCTTCCTGTAGAAGATTGCTAACACAAACTAGATGCCTCATTGATAGAAGACCACCATGTCTTCTTATGATATTGTTTAAGATGCAAAACCTCCTCTCCTACTATAGGATTTCAATATTTAAGCTTCTCAAGCTTTAAATACGAAACATCCTTATAAAATAGACTTCAATTTTTTGAAGGAGATATCATCCCGCTGGTTAGGAAAATTCCTCGAAACACTAAATATATATATATATATATTATATATATATATATATATATATATATAATGATGTTTTAGGATTTTCTTATATGCAACTCCTTGTAGTAGGAGGAAAATACCAACTGTTATATACAATAATTCCTTCGATCATTACTGCCTTGAGCTTGTAGCTTGAGGCTTCTCAAATGATGCTCATGATGTGAAAGAGTTTTCCACATTGTTATGCATAAACATGACCTTCACATAGAATATGAATTTCAAAATTGTGCTTGATATTTCACATGATCACCCCAGGAGATTGAGCAATGGGACTATGTATCTTGTTCCAATATTTACCCAAAATTGATGCAAATTTAATTGCCCTTGAGACAATCCTTCCACCAACACTATATATTGCAGTGAGAAGATTTCTCAAATAAATATGCTCAGAGAATTTTGTTTTCTCTTCTAGAGAACTTGTAGGTCAGCTTCCTTATATCACTATTCAAAATTCAAAGAATATATATATATATATATATAGGAATCAACCTCTCTTGAGAAACCATTTGATCAAGCATATGAAACAAGATAACAAATGCGAGAAACATAAGAGAAGTAGCCTACCATCAAGTGAATAAAGGAGGATAAAAAGCCGAAGTAATTTAGATCTATTTTTGGGGAAAATACCTTTCACATGTGTAAGGGAGTATAGTGTCATTTGTTGCAGAATAAGCCGAGGTTATTACATTAATATTAGAAGCTGATCAAGGAAGAAAACAAGTCATCCATCAAGCTGAATTCTAGGAGAAGGTCATAATATACAAGAAAATAAAATTAAGGGATCAAATCATTTTCTATCCCTTACACGTGTTGCAACTAGGGTTTCTGAAGTGGCCAACAGTTGTAGGCTTATGGTAATAGGTCAAAATTTTAAGAGAATCTGAGATCCTTGGTGGAACAATTAGTTTGACTAACATTGACTTAAGGAGGAAGAATTTCTTTAAGGAAGCCTTATGACTTGGTCATGGAGAGGTTAGTAGGTCAAGGGTCTTTGTCTTGGAATTCATCATTTGAAGATTCTATAAGAAGAAGAATTCGTTAGGGTTTTCCTCTCAAGTTGGAGAGGTTTTGGACCTGACTAATATCCTACATTTTGTTTCCCTTGTATATTAATGATTTGGTAGCTGTTTGATGATAGAAAACATTAACATAATCAAGATAAAGAAAGAATCTAATAAAATACTAAGTAAAAGTTGCATCACAAGCAATTATCATTCAGGAGAACTCACCTCATTCCTATTCCCTAGTTTTCTCAACACGGTATCAGAGCTAAGTTAACAAGTCAAGGAAGAGAAGCCCAATAAGGGAATCTCAATCACTCAAAGACCGAAGTTCTAGAAAAGCATCAAGGGAATCAAAGAATCAATAAGATCTTCTCATCTCCAAGAAGACAAGGTCTACATCATCTTATTGAAGGAAGCATCAAAACCCTGGATTGATTAAAGAAGAAGTATACACTAAAATAATTCTTGGGATCCTTGCTCAAGTCATCATCAAGGAAAGAGACCACAAAGACCTTACCTCTAATCAAGTTGAAGAGATATATGATTCAAAGTATCTTGAAGTCCACACATCCAAGAGAAGTAAGATCAAGGATGTCCTCATCATCATCAAAGGATCCAAAGTTATCTCTCTCCCTTTGGAGTCAAGGATCACTCTTGAAGAAAAACATCTTCATCAAGAAGAGGTTTTCAATTACCTATATCATCATCAAATTAAAGAAGGCAACAGGTTGAAGGATAATCTTCACAAGTAAGTATATTTATGTCTACATCTCAGTATGTCAAAATATATTTTTGCAAGGAAAGCAACAAGTTGGTTGGGGATTTAAATTTTCTTGAATGGAAGAAAAGTTTAGATCTAAACCTTATAGAAAATGAGGTCATGGAACATGTTAAGGGCTCAATCACCAAACCTCCAAAATAATATGTTTAAGCACTCACAAGATACATGAAAGGGGAAGTAATGGCTCAAAGGATTCTCATAGAATCCATCAAGGATCCTGTTGACGGTGTTGGAACCACCGACATTTAGGGGATCTCCCCAATATGAAGTCCCAACTAGACCTCACACTGTTTGGTATAGGATTCCCATCTGGTATGATGGCTCGATTTCCATTATCTTAAAGATTTTGCTTAGCTCTTGCTTGTCATCACATGAGAGTGGTTTTCTTTGTCTTCAAACAATGAGGTTCACGTGCCTAGCGAGTGCTTAGTGTTACTTGTGTCAAGGTTCTTTCACTATAGAGGGAGAGTGAGTATCAAGTCGAAAGGGAATAGTCCTAACTCTGTTAGAGACACACAACACAACAAGACATGCACAACTTTTGGAATAGTAGTGCACATGGACACGGCAGTCACAAAAAAACAATGAACATATAGCACGTAAAACACGCAGTGGAATAGCCCACACCATTGTGATGGTCATTATAAAAAGTTTATGAGAATGAATCTCTCGAGTGTCCCGCAGAATAGTCCACATGGGAGAAACAAAATTAATAGTTGATACAACACATTTTCAAAAGCATATGCACTAGAATAACCTAAATAGTTTAACTATCTTAATACAAGTTAAAGCAACATGCATCATCAAGCGTTCAAAGAATAGTCTTACAAATGAATGAAATACAAGTGTGAAAACGTGCTGGCATGTGATCAGGATTTTGAATTAAGTGAAAGTTGCAAGACACATCAGTACACCATACATCACTAACCCCGATAATGGAGTGTTGGAGCCACTTCTCACTCCTCAAAGAAAAGACAACAAACTCTCAAGGCTATGTGGGAGGAGCCAAGGTGAAAAGTCCATTGCACGTACAAATGAGGGGTATATATAGCCAAGGGTGAAACTTACACTTGTGACTGTTCGACTTCCCTCATTACTGTTTGACTTACATGAATTTTCAACTTTACATGTGGGTTTCTTGGAATTCCATGTTACATTACATTGATTACAACAACATGGTCAACAGTAGTGATGTGGCCGAGATGACTCATGACATGACTCGACACGACAGTGTTGGTATGTTCATGCTGGTGGTGGTGTCCATGCCGAGATGTAGTGCTGCTGAGTGATGAGTGTGCTCTTGGTGTATCACAACATCATCTTTGCATGGCAAGGTGTGCAAAGTCTTCGATGGTCTTGGTGTTCACTTGATGTTACATGTGCATGTATCTCCTTCACTTGTACTTGGCATGCTTCATGTGTTCATCCATTTGTGAATAAGTCTCCTAACATGCGCTCCTTGTTCATCATGTTCATATTCACGCCATGTCTCATCCATGTACATGTATCTATAATCACTCATGAGGAGACAACATCGAATCCAAAAATCTCCTAGTCTACCATGATGCATCATCTTTTGTTTTTAGGTGTAGGTGACAAGGAGAGAGGGCAAGGCTTTGAAACTACATAGAGCACATCTCAGGCCAGGATGCAGGCTTTGGGAAATATCAAGGAAAATTATGCAGATGTCACCGGGAGCTAAGATGGGTAGTCCGGATCGTCAGTGACCATCTACTGGATCTATCTCGGCTGAAGGGAAGAACTGTGCAAATTTTATGGGGAGGTAGTGCAAGTAGCAGGGAGGACACTGGTAGTGAAAAATGCGTAAATTCTCTGGGGAGGATGGTAGTGGGCTATGAAAGCTTGCTGGCTAAAACTACATAGAACTAGGAGGCTAGCATGTAGGATATCTCTATGTATTTTTTGGGCTAAGCGGGGTGTCAGGCAGCTAGAGGAAAACTCACGAAAACTATGCAGTTTTTAGGAGGAGAAGGAGGTTGACTAATAGGGCGACTGGCTGACAGAAATGCACAAATTTCGAGGATGGTGCAGTGACAAGCAGCGGGTGCTTAGTCTTCATGTATGTGCAATTTATTTAGTCAGGGGAGGCAGGCATGTTGGCAGCTTCTGCGCAATTTTTTGGAGGAGTGAAGCTCGGGGTCACAACCAAGTGGAACTCTCTAGTTGACCAAAGAGAAGCTTGATAGATTTTCTTGTGGGCAATGCAGATTGAGATGGCTCGATAAGAAACTTCTGCACTATTTTGGGTGATAGTAAGTTGGGTGGATTCCAAAATTGTGCAGTGCAGACTGCCTGGGAAGTAGTCTCAAGACCTGTGCAATTCTGGGCAACAATACATGATCACTGAGGGTTGAGACTATGCAGTGCAACTCATCGAGGTCTGGATGTTGGAGGGTGGTTTTATCAACATAGTTTCACCAAAATGACTGTGTGTGAGTGAGTGAACTTGTGCATGCATGATCTTGTGAAAACACACTCAACGTGACTCGACGACAAGACACCTCAAACCAACAGGACAACATGCTCAGTGTGACTTACCAACGGGTGCGAGCGACAACTGTGACACTTGCGATCGATCGTTGGATGACTGTGACAACACTTGCATGGCATTGCATACAACTTCGTGTGTGAGTGCGACAAATGCTTACATAGCAAATAAAACTTGTACACACAAAGACAAACTGTGAACATAGCTAAAACATGACTGCAAGCATGACATTGTGACCAACATGCTAAAAGATGTACAAGGGATGGTCAAATGAGGAGGGTGGGAGACTCAACACGAGGTCATGGGATGAGCTTGAGTGCTTGCAAACATAAAGGAAAAACCCAAGGAAGGCTCAAGAATTGGATGCAAGCCAAAAATTTGGAGGGTGCTGCAGCCGTTACAACATATCCCCTCACTCCCTATGTATCTGTTGATGGTTTTAGACCTTCCAACATGTCAAGGGATCTCCCCGGTAATAATTCCCAACTAGGCCTCAAACAGTTTGGTGTAGGAGTCCCAGCAGTGGGTCGTATAGTATTGCCTTGACCACGGTTATATAGAGAGGCACGCAGGATGTCCTTGTTGGTAGCAAGGGTGTGACCAATGCATCAAGCCAAGGAAGGTGCATGAAGGGTTCTAACACACAGAAGGTGGAATGAGTGCACCCCTTGGAAACTTGTGGAAACATGCGGCTTGGAAGGGAACACACGAGCAAAGATACATCACAAGCTGGAAGGCAGGTGAACCAACGATCCAAAGTGATGGTTAAACCAACAACACATCTCAATAAGGTTCATAGATACATATATATAAAGAGTCCATAAATACATGCGTAAGAAAACAACTACATATATCATTAGATTAACCAAGACAATTGAAATACAATAATAACATATGCATGAAACGTGCTGAATCTGTTATATTAAGAGTGAAAGATCCAATCATAAAATACAACCATGACCAACCACTAGTTCCAACAACTGAATGTTATAGTCACTGTCGCCTGCTCCTCCAAAGAGATGTACTAGCTCTGCACTGTGGAGAAGCCAAGGCTTGTTACAATACACTCCAAGCTTTCTCTAACATACACCCATAGGAATCTTGGCTCCTAAAATCCTGTACAATGAGTTATGAGGTTCTGTAAATAGTAAGAGTGGGGTGATCCTTGAAATTCCCCTTTGTGACTCTTCACCTACCCTCATGACACTTCAACTACTACATGACTGTTACATTCGACAATCGACACTTGGTATTTCAATTTTACAAGATGTTACATTACAATCTGCACATGTACCCATGTGAGACAAAATAGGCTTGAGCAAGCCATGCAAGACACTACTAAGACTCAAAAAACTATGGGAAGACCAACTCTTTGAAATCCTCGCGATGATCGAAGGTGGCGAACTGATTCCAAGCTTGGTAGTCCATGATGGTGTCCGTGCGCTAAATGGTGACATCTTGCTGAAAGCAAACTCTCGCCTCCATTGCATCTAGGTATACTGATCTAACACCTCTATCCAACTCGTCTGTTAACATGAACATCATAGTCTTGAGTGCACCTGGACCAACAACATACTGATGCACAGTTTCTGCGGTGATCTCCAAGTCTGCTATGGTGGCTACATGCATCAACTTGCCAAAGTACATGTCCATCTCTGTTTGGACTTGGTTCTTTGACTTCATTTCTGTGAGTGTGCCAATAGATAGGATCATGTGTGTGCACACAATGAAATCCAAGCTTTTGAACACCCATTCATGCGAAGCCTACAAACTAGTGATGAGTTGTGATAGTTCTTCATAGTTACGGATTTGACTCTTGATGCATGCCTTCAACTCTACCGCCTTGGGCTTCATCATGTTTGGAAAATGCAATGGGGATCCTTTGTATCTCATTGTGCATGTCTGCATGCGATCGACAAAAGTGTGCAAATTTTACAAGATATGTTCTCTCTTAGCACAACGTTGTTGCCAACTGTTGATATGGGCAACTGTCTTATGCATGGTGCCGAATTTGGAATACAAAATCCGCATGAATGCTTCGAGAGACAGTTTCATTCAATATTTCTCTCCTTAGCTCTGCTCTATCAAATGATGTAACCTTTTCTCCTCCCTGCATGGTCGCTTGTAATTCCTTATCCATTTGATCATTATCTTCTATCAAGGATCGAACACTCGAGCTGGTGGTTTTGACATATGCTTTGGTAGCATCGACCAATGATGCTGGATTCTTGCACACACTAGATATGATTCATTCTTCAACTACGTAGGAGATGTGTGGAAAACCAGAGTAGTCACTCTACGCGACTGCAAAACTCTATATTGTGACTCGTTGAAAGATATGTTGTGCATCTCCGCTTCCAGATTGTCTTCAAGGATCTATGTGTCTCCTTGATCGCTTGGGACTTGCTCTGCTTCAAGATCTAGCGAAGCCAGTGGGGTGACCTCTTGGTTGTGAGGCATGAGGTCAATATTCTGTTTGGACTCTGGCTACACCACATCTGTATCCATATGCTCTAGCATCTAGTCAACCTCTTGAGCTAAGTCCTGCTCTAGTGACTTCTCACCCTATCTACTCTGTGCCAGCTACTCAAAAGAGTCTATAACTTATATGGGCATAGTTTCATCAATTTGTGCATGTTGTGCTTCCTACTGTGTCTATCCCTCCTGCACTTCCCTCTCTTGTCTGCACAACTCTTGTTATTCACGGTGTTTCTGCTTCAACTCTTGCAACTCCTTTTATGTTTCCTCCATCCTCCATTTATCACTTTGCCTTTGCGTGCTTCTCTTGTCGCGCTATCGCCTCTTAGCCTCAATATCCAAAGCTGCTTTCATCACTAGTGGATTTGATTTGAACTTGTGACTTTGTTCTACCTCTATGCTGTCATCAAACTTTCTCTTGCCTTTGTCATGCACATGTCTGTTACCCTCTATTGCTGCTGATGATGGTGCTCTCTGAGATGCTGCTTTGTGTTTCTTTGCTAACCATTCCACACCTATGCCAACTAGTTCACTAAGCCTGGAGAAACTGTGACAATATCTCCATGGGTCTTTCTCAGCCCAATGACACACCCGATGGATCCAAGTAAATTTTACTCTCGCACAGAGGTCCTTTACAAATCCATGCAGGTCATATGGATTGAAACTTCTAGTGCCAAATGTGAATCTTTTGAACTCTTTTGTCTTGGCATCAATATGCATGAGATTTTGTATCTCGGACAACCCGATCCATAAAGGAAGAGCGGGCCAACTTTCCTTCTTCTTCCTGTGCAGTTTGTCTAACAACCCTATCGAGATGTGATACAAAACTTCTTGCATGACGAGCTTGTCTATGGAAAACTTCGGTAAAACATGTGGAGGCTTCTCCACGCTGTACATCAGTATGAAGGTGCCACGGGGTGAGGCATACCAATATGCTATGTCGATTGATGCCTCCCGTTGGGTTGTGTTATATTCTTTCCACGACGATCCCACATAGTGAATTGGGGGTTAGAGGGGGGCGGGTAGCCCCCCTATACGGGGCCTAGGGTAGCGCCCTGGGAAATTTTTTTTTGGACCCTATATTAGGTTGGGCGGAGCTACCTATGGTTTTTGGTCCATGGTTTTGGACGCGATGGTTTTCGGTCCATGGTATTGGATGCTTCGGGATGTATAAATATTTATTGTAACATTGAAAGGAGCATAATGAAAAATCAAGCTGGTAGTCCCAGTTTTGGGAGCCAGGGGAAAATATCTATGTATATGTGTTATGCTCTCGCATTGTTTATTTTATGTGTTTTAGAATTTGTATGCAGGTAATTTCTGTATGGGGTTAAAACCTACATTTGGTATCAGAGCAATTTTGGCTTCAAGGGGACGCCTTTGTTGCTGAGGGGTTTTGCTCGGGCCTGTGGGAGACCCTATTCAGTGGGAGATTTGCGGGATCGATTCTGGTGGTGAAAGAAGATGTCGAGCAGTGGAAAGATAGAGATCAAGAAATTTAATGGTCAGAGTTTTGAGTTGTGGAAACTCAAGATGGAGGATCTGTTGGTGGATAAAGGTCAGTGGATCGTGGTAGATCTGGGTACTAAACCAATGGGAGTGTTTGATGAAGAATGGAAGAATTTGGATCGGAAGGAAAAGAGCACAATACGATTATGTGTCTCAGATTCAATATTGTTGAATGTATTAGGGGAAGCTACGACAAAGGCTTTGTGGGACAAGTTAGGGACTTTGTACCAATCTAAGTCTCCAACTAATAAACTGTTCCTACAGAAAAAGCTATATAGCTTGAGGATGAAAGATAGAGACTTGGTGAAAGAGCATATGAATGCGTTTAATACTGTGGTAACTTAGTTATCATCTATTGATATCAAAATTTTAGATGAAGAAAAGTGCATTAGTTTGTTGTGTTCTCTACCAGATTCGTGGGATAGTCTGGTTATTGCAATAGGTAGCAATGCAACTGCCTTGCAGTTTGATGAAATAGTCTCTTCCTTGCTGATGGAGGAGATGAGACAAAAAAAATATGGAGAGCCAGAATGGTGATGCCTTGTCTGTACAAGGATGGTCCCAAAACAGAAACAAAAATAAGTCATCGAGTGGGAGATCTAAATCTCCAGGAAAACATGTAAAGGTGGTGTTCTGGAAATGTGAAAAGGAAGGGCACTACAAAAGGGACTGTAAATCTAAAGCTCCTAATAAAGGAAAGGGATCTAATGATGCTCCTTCTGCAGAGGCGAAAACCATCTCAGATGAATGTGGGGATGTGTACTTGGCTTCTTCAAGTACACATGTAGATCATGAGGCATGGTTGATTGACTCAGGTACATCCTTTCACTTCACTCCCCATAGAGAGTGGTTCTATGAGTATGAGAAATATGATGGTGGTGACGTCTTCTTGGGGGATGACAGGAAGGCTAGAATCATTGGTTGCAGAAAAGTAAAGTTGAAGTTGCAAGGTGGAAGGGTTAGAACACTTCCGGGTGTTCTGCATATTCCTGCATTGGCCAGAAACATGATTTCTGTAAGGAAGCTAGATGATGCAGGTGTAAAAACAATGTTCGAGAAGGATACCTATAAGATGGTTCGGGGAGCACTGGTATTGATGCCGGGAGTTAGTACTGGAACTCTATACCAGCTACAAGGTATCACTGTTGTTGATGGGTGTAACAGTTCTGTGGTTCTTGAAAGTGGAGCAGAAAATCTAGTGGTCTCTGGAGAGAAGACCATGGTGTGGCATTAAAGGCTTGGACATATTGGAGAGAAGGGCCTTTGAATACTTCATGGTAAAGGTATGGTAGAAGGTATCAGTAATAGCTCTTTGGATTTTGATTTCTGTGAAAATTGTGTATATGGGAAGCAGAATTGGGTGAGTTTCCTCTCTGGTGGTAAGAGGGCAAAAATGATATTAGAGTTTGTGCACAGAGATGTGTTTGGACCTGTGAAGGTTCCATCAATGGGTAGGTCTGTGTACTACATATCATTTATAGATGACTTCTCAAGGAATACATTGATATATTTACTTAAGAAGAAATCTAAAGTCTTTGACAGGTTTAAAGAAGGCTTTGGTGGAAAACCAGACAGAGAAGAAGATAAATGTGCTAAGGACAGATAACGGTAGAGATTTTTTCAGTAAGGAATTTGAAGAATTTTGTAAGAAGTGTGGTATAGCATGGAAGAAGACTACTCCATATACACCTTAGCAAAATGGAGTTGTAGAAAGAATGAACAAGACGTTGATGAAAGGGCAAGAAGCATGCTTAGTTGTGTTGGGTTAGGACAGGAATTCTAGGCAGAAGTAGTGGAGACAACATGCCACCTGGTCAACAGATCACCTTCATCAGCGTTGGAGGATAAGATTCCACAAGAGGTATGGACTGGTAAGAAACCCTCTCTTTCACATCTGAGGGTATTTGGATGTGATGCATATGTACATGTTCCAAAGGAGAAACGAACCAAGTTGGATAGTAAATCTGAAAAGTGCATCTTTATTGGGTAAAGGATGGTTTAAAGGGTTATAAGCTTTGGAACCCAGTCACACGGAAGGTTGTGTACAGTCGAGATGTGGTGTTCAGAGAGGTGAAAGATGTTATCAAACATGAAGTCCAACCAAAGGAACCTGTGAAGATAGAGTTTGAACTAAAGGAGGAAGAATCAGACTCTGTAGTAGAGGAGGAATTAGAAGATGAAGAGCCACAAACTCCGGGTGTAAGAAGATCAGTTCGAGAAAGAAGGCAGCCAGAAAGGTTTAGTCCATCTGCTTTCTGTTCAAATTTTTCTTTATCTATTACTAATGACGATCTCAGAACTGTGAAGGACGCAATAGATTCAGAGGATGGAAAACTGTCGAAAGAGGCCATGGTTGATGAAATGGCATCTTTGCACAAAAATGAGGCTTGGGATCTAGTGGAGTTGTCGGATGGAACGAAACCCATTGGTAGCAAATGGGTGTTCAAGAAGAAGACAAACATAGAAGGAAAGGTGGAGAAATACAAAGCTTGGTTGGTAGCAAAAGGTTATTTCCAGGTGCCGGGAATTGATTTTGGTGATATTTTTTCTCTTGTTGCCAAGGTAACTTCTATTAGATTACTTTTATCTGTTGCTGCTTCTTTTGATTTTGAGGTAGAACAAATGGATGTGAAGACAACATTTCTTCACGGGGATCTGGAAGAGGAAATCTACATGAAGCAACCTGAAGGCTTTGCGGTGAAGGGTAAGAAAGAACTGGTATGCAAGTTAAAGAAGTCTCTGTATGGGTTAAAAAAGTCACCAAGGATGTGGTATTAGAAATTTGAGACATTTATACGGGGACTTGGCTTCACCAGAAACAAAGCAGATCACTATGTGTATTTTAAATTAATTGGTGACCGTGTTATTTATCTGGTCTTGTATGTGGATGATATGTTGCTAGTTGGAAATGAGAAAGAAATTATCTAGGATTTGAAGACCCATTTGTCCTCCAAATTCGACATGAATGATCTTGGTGCTGCAAACTATATTTTGGGCATGGAAATTAAAAGAGATCAGACAAAGAGGAAGCTCTGGTTAAACCAGAGGAGGTATGTCGAGACAATATTCTAGAGGTTTAATATGCAAGATAGTAAACCAGTGAAGGTTCCTACCTGTAGGTGTAAAGTTATCCATTGAGCAATGTCCCAAGACACAAGAAGAGGAAGAGGAAATGTCCCATGTTCCATATGCAACTGCAGTCGATAGCCTGATGTATGCGATGGTCTGTACTAGACCGGGCATTGCACATGCAGTGGGAGTATTGAGCAAGTTTATGTCAAAACCAGGGAAGGAGCACTGGACATCAGTGAAGCGGGTTTTCAAGTATTTGCGTGGCATTAGTGATTATGGTTTGTGCTACCAAGGAAGACCATGATTGGACATAGGGTTGGATATTTGTGGCTTTGTTGATGTAGACTCGGCTGGAGATTTGGATCAGAGAATATCTACAAGTGGGTATCGATTTAACCTATTTGGAGGTGCAGTTAGTTTGATGAGTAAGAAACAATATGCAGTGGCACTATCAACTATAGAGGAAGAATACATGGTAGCCACTCATGAAAGCAAGGAAGCAGTTTGGTCGCAGAGATTGTGCTCAAGTATGGGGTTAGTACAGGGAGCTATAAGGATAGACTATGATAGCCAAAGTGTAATTTTCTTGGCAAAGAACCCTGCTTATCATTCAAAGACAAAGCACATTGATGTTCAATATCACTTTGTGAGGGATATTATAGAAGACAAAAAGGTGTTTATGGTAAAGGTGGACACTTTGAAGAATACTGCAGATGCATTGACAAAATCTGTGAGCTCTGAGAAGTTCTCTTGGTGTAGAGAAAAAATGGGCGTTTCAGGGCTAGATAAATGACTAAGCTCTCCTGTGGCCCGTCGTGGAAAGAAAACAACAAATGGGAGAATTTTGGGTTGTGTTATATCTTTCCATGACTAGCCCATGTAGTGAACTGAGGGGTTAGAGGGGGGGTGAAGCCCCCCCTTCATTGCACCGATTGCGCAGCAGGGGGGGGGTCAAGGGGGATGGAAGCCCCCCCTGTCCGGGGGGTTTGAGGGGGGTGGGTAGCCCCCCTCTAGGGCGTCTGGGGCAGTGCCTCGGGAATATTTTTTTTGGACCCTATATTAGGTTGGGCAGACCTATCTATGGTTTTCGGTCCATGGTATTGGATGCTTTGGCATGTATAAATATGTATTGTAACATTGAAAGGAACATAATGAAAAATCAAGCTGGTAGTCCCGATTTTGGGATCCAGTGGAATATCTCTATGTATATGTGTTTTATGTGTTATGCTATCACATTGTTTATATTCTCCGTTTTAGAATTCGTATGCAGGTAATTTCTGTACAGGGTTAAAACCTACACCTGCATTGCTACCTGCGACATGCAAGGTAGATCTTGCTCAAATATCATCTTGTACACCAGGGTGACAAAGTGGTCTGACAACTGTGTGATGACTCCATGGAAACTGCATTCGGAGAACAATCTGCAATAAGTGTGCACAAAGGTTTATGAAGGTGTCCATGCCCACTTCAAGTCTGGGAACTACTGACGGGCACTTATTGCATCGAGTATGTATGTGGACATGTATATCTGTGCTTTCTAACCTTTGGGTAGATGTCAGGCTTCTTCCACCAATTCCTTCAACCTGAGAGCCAACATGTCGGACCAGTTACATGGCCTTCCTTCGTTGGCTAGTTGGTCTAACGAAATCACCCAGCTCTGTGGGAAGGCCTTTATGTTCTCTTGGATGTATAAGCGACATGAAAATATGACCAATTACTAATATACCTTCCACAATATCTTCCTTGTAAACTAGGCTTGGTGATTTCCTAAACTTGGATGGCTCTTTCACCCAACTCTTCAAGGTATCTCTGGAGTTTGTGTTGCTGCATGTGCTGAAGGGTTTCTCCATTGTGATCATCGGCTGTGGCAAGTGATACATCTCATAATAGTCCTTCGCCTGATGGTAGCAATATTTTTCCTATTAACACTACTCAACATCATTGTCTTAGCATCAGTGTGTGAGACAATCTAATGTATCATGTCTGTGCATGGAAATGCGGGATACCTACATGGAATCCGGTACAAGCCAGACTTGTGGATGTTGACATAGACCCTACTGTCTTCGAGATCTTCCTCAAACGTGCTTGAGAATGTATTGTTGATGTCCTGCCATTTCATCTTGATGTATCTATCTATGAAACACTTGGTGTCTTCGTAAACGGGCAAGCCCATAGAAGCTTGTTCAACTGCATCTCCAGTTGCACTTCCAATAATGTCCTTTGACCCTACTCTCGTGGAGGCCATTCTACCTGTACTGCTGAGAGAAAAACAAACACCTACTATACCCGGAGACATAGTAACACTCATGGAAAGAAATATGTCAGTTGAAAGCCAAAAAAAATATGAGGACTGACATGCAACATACTTGGGTGACTGGCAGTAAAGATTGTGCAATTTTCATCAGGAGGCTGAGAGACTGACTGCCAAAAATCCGCAACAGACAGTCTGGGATGTCAGGAGGCTGACTGACTACTGGAACTACATAATACACAGTCCAACTTGCCTGCTGCGGACTGAAATTGCACAATGCATAATTTCAGTCAATAAGGGTATGCAAGCCCAGAGACTGCATTGCACAATTTTCTAGGTCAGCAGGGCACTGCCTTCCAAAATTGTGCAATGAAAGCTTGGAGGTAAGTGTTGTCCAGGTTTGCACAGTTTCTGGAGGGAAGGCGAAGCCTCCATTTCTAGAAATGTGGATTTCTGTTTTGGCAAGGCAAGGTCAGGGCCAAATCAGCCTAAACTCATCGACGGGCGACTGAGAACATGAAAAGGTTGAATGCATGGTGAGAATGAGTGTAAGCAAGAGTGAATGTTCATGCATGAAAAAAATGAATGCAAGATTCAGAAAATGGGAATGCATGCATGTGTGTGAAATGAGTCACCATAACAGTGACTGTTAGTGCAAAATAATGTCATGCATGCAACAAGAGTGAGATGCGAACCAAAACTAAAATGCTGCTTCTACAAGCTAATATACATTAAAACGACAACAGGCATTCAACAAAACCAAGAAAACAACATTCATACAAAACCAAATATAGAAAGCGACGGAAAAGCAACAAATGACATGAAAAACAGATTTACTCACAGAAAGCTAAGCTGAATGTGCTGAAGACTCCTAGATGCGATGTGGGATGTCACAGCTCCAAGATTGATGTGAGGAATGAGCTCTGAAGCATCGAATAAATAAGTTTTAGGCCCATGAAATGCATGCCACAAATCTAGGAAAAAGCAACACTTGGAGGAAAGTTTCTGAAACAATATTTGCATGTAACCTTCAGCTACTAAAAATAGATTGCTAAAATTTAGGGATGCTTTTTGCATGTTTCCTTTTTCTATTTCAGGAAAAATTAGCCCATGCATGCAAATCAAGATTATTCAGTCTTGAAGGGAATCGGTCAACCTGAAGGCACATGCAATAGTTTGCAAGCCTTGGAGAGGGATTTGCACAGTTTTTGGGCTGAGCAGGGTTGGCTGTCCCTCAGGCATTACACAATTTCTGGGGTCAGCACCTCCCAAAATTGCACAATATCTGGGCTGAAGCCCAGTGACTCGCTAGATTGTGTAGTTTTCTAAGGGAGGGCTTCCTGACTGGATTGTGCAATTCTAGACCCCATTAGAATTGCACAATTTATGCAGGGAAGGTTGGTTCCTGTCCATAATTGCACAATTTTATGGCTGAGCATCTCAGCTACAAAATAACCTAAGTTCGGAATGGTAGCCTATGATGGGAAACAAGAAAGTTGACATGAACATACTAACCAACCTTTGAAACTAAGCTGAAGCCTATGTACTTAATAATGCAAGACATGCTGTTAAGGATGGTTGGTAGGGAGGCTCCAAAACGAAGCTAAGGAAAAATTTTGGAGGGTGGTTGTAGCCACTACAACACTTGGCGACACACTGGTAGAACTCCAGCTCTCTGAATGGACCTTGTTTCATGAAAATAAAGTCTAACACCTCCGGGAATATTGTTCAGTTCTCTAATCATATTGAATCCCACACTAGGTTGATTGAAAGATGTAACATTTTCCAAGCTCTTGGTCAGATGGCACACATTCCAAGCCAAGTCAACACAATTGTTTTGATTGGGATGAGGGTTATATGGGTACATAAGTAATATGATAGTCAAAGTTTTAAGTTTCATCTTTGGTGTTGCTTCACTGCCAGTAGGCCTAGAAATTACCCCGACGGAGTCATGCAGGAACACAAGCATCACTCTGCTACTAGAGAGCCTGGTCAGTACCTCGATGGAGTTACTTGCATCATCTCTCTACCTAGGAATCCTTTCTCTTCTTTCGCCTTATTCAGTTTTAAAAAATTTTCACATTTTTTTAATTTTTATTTCCATTTTCATAACTGTCCATAAGAACTTATTCATTTCAAAGGCAGAAGAGGGATCCTGATTTATTGAGAGTAGAAGAGGTTGTTCCTTCAGAGAAGTATCTTGTATATACCTCTAACATTCTTGTTAAGGCTTTCCCCCTCACCTTACTCTACTTGACTGAGTTAAAAAGGGTTAACCCAAAACAATCGACTAGAGTAGGTGATACTAGTTAGCGTGCAAGTGTTGTGTTTTCATCAAGGTTCACTTCAAGCATCACATATTTTCCATTGGTGTATCATGGAGTAAATATAACAAGTACTACATACAAAGACATGATGAAAGATAACCAAGTATTTATAACTGCACAGGTCCTCTTGAAATTTACCCTCGCTTGTTTGAAGAGTCATACATGGTTTGATGCGAAACTAACCTACAAACAAAACAAGCAAACAAACAAATAAAAGAGTGAAGAGCAGAAGAAAAATGCGAAAGAAAAGTGAGTAAGAAAACAAGCAAGAAAGCTAAAAAACACACAAGGAAAGAAGAAAACATATAAGCAAGCAAACTAGACAAGAAGAAAACACTACTCTTACTCCTAAGCTAACGATGCATGGGCCTGATCACCTGAAGTGATATTTCTAATGCAGCCACTGATGCATTGGTCGACCCATGTTGGTGAAGACATGGTTTGTGAACAACGCAATCATGCGAACCAATAAACAGGAAAGATATAACAATGAAGACAAACACACTTCGAGTCTAAATGCGTCCACAGAACATAGATGAGTGTAAGCACGTGACATGAAATATGTGGACTTACCATGGTGCTATGTGACATTGCGTGCAAATGTTAAGAATACACATTCTCTTGACTGTGACATACAATAAAACAAGAGAAACAAAGATAACTTGTGTCATCACGTGTGCTTGCTATGTAAGATTCCTCCAATGCAAGAGCGATGGGATCATGTAGTTCGAGTGGAGGAAGTGAAATCTGTGTGTGGGGTTGATCTTCAATGCATATAGATGAGTGATGAGGAGCCTTGGGTGTTTCAACAATTTCCTCACTGAAAGTGAAACCAACCTTAGGACAACGAGGGTATGACATAACCATCAGCTCAGGCTAAATTTTCTTGACAGTTGGGGGGTTTTGACTTCATCGACAGGTAAATCATCATAAAAATGTGGCTTAGAAAAATCAACAATGATAGAATCAACATCGTGATCAAATACATAAGTAAATGGATCACGACAACTATGATAAGGAAAATCAATGATTTCATTGACATCCTCATGATTAGATAATTCAAACAGAGGGGTAGATAAGAAGAAAGAATGTTCACCCTCTGTGTTTTTGGAATAAGTAGACAAAAAATCAAGTGGATTTTCAATGAAGCATTTTTCATCTCCATTATCGAATGATGGGATGACATTCAGTGTGTTCTATGAATGATCAACAATAGGTGCATCTGTTGGTGGATTTACGCAAGTAAAATTAGAGATAGCAGAATCACAAAAGGTGCCAGGAAAAAGTGGAGGAGGCTGGGACAGAAGGAGATCATCCTTCAATGTGGGTCGATGTTTAGGTTCCCAGTCATACTCATCATGAATGACAATGTAGGTTGGTTGTGCAACAATGACTCTGTTGATGGCTTGATCCTCGTCCACAACAGGTGTAAAGTCTAGAATGGAAGAACACAAGACAGTGCAATCCGAAGGATCAATAGAACACAAAAATGGAGGGGTAATAGAGGCATGTGACAACCCATGGACTTTGCAACCAAGTCTGTGCGAAAATTGACAGAAGTTATGCTAGGAGGATATGGCAGTTGAATAGACGTGTGTGCATGTTCTCCCACATCCCTCTGCGGTGGTGAAGTTGTTTGATGAGGGGACAACCGACAGTCACTTGTGACAACAACTATGTCCGTTTTTTATTGCGTAGCTGCATCACCAAAGTATGTTGAGTGGGGTTTTAACTTCAACCTCATCTTGGGATTGATCGATTTGTTAAGACAATATTCGAATCTATCCTAAAGATATTGAACCTTCATCTCGATTTTCGGAGCTTCAAACTATAATACATGGAAGTGCTGCCAAAAATCCATAGGCGATTCTTGCGGAGTCTTCCATTGTTTTAACAATTTTTTGTTAAGAGGTTCTGAATCAAAATGATGGAAAGTAGATTCAATGAGATCACAAAATTGGTCAAGTGAGTGCACGCTACTGGTGGGCAGGTTGTGGCACTGTCATTGTGGGGATTCATGAAGTGTGTGTGAAAGCAACAAGCTAGCCTCTTCATCAGAGAAGTCATCTACATCATTAATAAATGCATAGACGTCTTGTAAGTACACAGGCTAGGCCACTTCACTTTCACCATCATACGTGAATTCCAAGAAGAGATCAAAAAACACCCTCATGATGTCAGCAGGTTCAACATTAAACATACATCGTGTTGACACGTAATCTTCATGATTGGGGGAATTTTATGTAAATAAATAAATTAGGAATGTGAACAGTCATTGGGAGATGAACTGAAAAATCACTCCCTATTGTATATAGCAATGGGTTACCTATGGAATAATAGACGAATCAGTTGTTTGTTTTGTGGAGTTACTGCCTGGCCTGACATGGTATAAGAGCCAGCTCCTTGTTTTAGCTATTAACTATTAAGCGTTGGTGAAGTTGGTAACCGCTTTTGTACCCTCAGAGACGACATGCTTGGCAAGCTCTCCAGGAAGGGCGAGCCTTACAACGGTTTGAATCTCCCAGGAGGTAATGGTAGGCTTCTTATTGTAGCGGGCAAGTTTTGATGACTCGCTGGCCAGCTTCTCAAAAATGTCATATGATTCCAGGGTATACGAGTGGGAAGTTTGAATGCGCTATCCATAATGTTTGAATGTGTTTGGTGATACCTGTATTGCTTTAAACTTTGAATGGTATATGCGCTGTCCATAACGTTTGAATGCGTTTGGTAATACCTGTATTGCTTTAAACTTTGAATGGTATATGCGTATTAACGCTGTCCATAACATTTTTGGTAACGTTGTTTAATGGTATGCACCCGTCCAAGTTCTAGTATTGAACTGTTTAGTGGTATTAACAGTTTTATTAAATACTTTGGTATGTTCAAATGTCATGTTGAATGCGTTGAAGGGGCTCTGTTGAATGTGTTGAAGGGGCCTGTTATATTAGAGTTGATATTAACACTGCTTTATTGAATGCGTTGAATGGTCCAGCATATTTATATGAACTGAGTTTATAGAATGGTCCAGTTATATGTTGGATATATTATATGAGGATGTTTTCATAAACATTGGAGGGATCTGAAGAAAACATAGTGCATAAAGTATTTCAAATCTTTTTTCCCTTTTGATTACAATTTCACTGTATATCAGCAGAAGTATTTTTTCTATTAGTAGAAGTATTTTTTTTTACAGAATGCATTCAATCATCTCTATGGTAGGAATAGTTCTCACTAGCAAGGAGAACTATCCTGATTGGTCCCGGAGGTACAACACACCCTCATCTTCAATGAGTTGTTGAAAGGAGTGTGTGTCGCAGAAGGAGACAGTGACCCAGAAAAACCTACATCAGAAAAAGAGCTCGCCATCTGGGAAAACAAGAACAACAAAGCGTATGCATTAATCACAACATCTGTAAATAAAGAGGTGAGTCACCACATTTCAACATATTCAACTGCCTTTGAAGCTTTAAAAAAGCTGAAAGAACTCTATGACTCACATTCTGCACTTGAAGTCGTCCAACTCATGATTAAACTCTTCACTCTTGAACTGCAAAATAATGATCCTCTTGCTCTTGCATCTGAAATAAAGTCTATAATGTATGATATCAAATCCACTAAAGTTGAGCTGGATATCCCTCTTATTGCTTTTCTCAAGGCACTTTATCCTACATACTCCAATTATCTTGAGTCTTTGCAAGCAAATGGAAATCTCAAAGATATAACCTTTGACTCTCTTGTGAAAAATTTTGCTGAAAGAGAAAAAGCTTTTAGAAAGAAGACAACCCCTGAGTCTTCTGAAGAGACTGTGTGCCTTGCTCATAAAGAAAAACATCCTGCTCAAGATTCTACAAGAGGAAGAGGTGGACGAAGAGGAAAAGGAAGATATTTCAGAGGCAGGGAAGCAGACATTCCCAAGGAGAAAAGGCAGATTTACACTGTATTCACTGCAAGAGAAATGGATCACATGATGCATCCACATGCAAGCTACCATGGGACAAAATTGAGTAGAAAAGAAACCAACAAAAAGGTAAAACTGATGATACAAACAAAGGTAAATCACCTAAATCCGCTCACTATGTTGAGGCACAATGTAACATTGGAGTAAATGAAGATTTGTTTAATGCTTCACTTGCTTCCTGGAAAAATGATTGGTTGCTTAATTCAGAAGCAACCTGTCACATGAATCATAGAAAAGATTTTTTTGAAGATTTCACTGACAATGTTGATAGAGCAATATACTTTGCAGATCAGTCAAAAATCAAGCCATCAGGGCTTGGCACAATCAGGCTTAAACTGCCTGGTCTTCCAGACTTTCTTCTGGATCATGTTCTATATCTCCCCCAGCTCAAGAGAAACTTGTTGTCCTTGGTCCACATCCGCCAGCAAGGTCACTCCATTCATATGTTTGATTGCAAGCTTGAGGTAAGAAAAGCATCTGACCACTCACTTGTCATGAGGGGAATAGAAGAAGAAAGGCTTTTCAAACTGCAAGGAACATCTGCTCATGCACAACATTTCTCATATATTTCTCATCATGAAGAAGGTACACTTCCATCAAGTTTATTATGGCATGCTAGATTTGGACATTTAAACTATGACAGTCTCCGCTTATTGAAGAAAAATGGTGTTGCTGGTTTGCCTACAATTCCTAGCAAAATTAAGCAATGTGATGCTTGCATTCTAGGAAAGCATAACAAACAGTCTTTCATGATTCACATTCAAGAGCACATAGGAAACTTGAACTCATTCATTCAAATTTATGTGGTCTAATGCCTATTTCTTCTGCAAATGGAAATAAATATATCATGACGTTTATTGATGACTACACCAGAATGTGTTGGGTTTATTTATTGAAGAACAACTCTGATGCTTTCCAAACATTCAAGAATTTTCATAAATGGATTGAAAATGATGCACAATCTCATATTGGGTCTATTCACACTGATAATGGAAAATAATATACATCAAATGAATTTGAAAACTATCTTCGCCGACATGGGATCAAACATCCAACAACTGTGCCTTATAATCCCCAACAAAATGGTGTAGTTGAAAGAATGAATAGAACAATCTTGAATATGGTACGATCTATGCTTTTCTTCAAAAAAGTAAAGATAATGTTTTGGGCTAATGCTATTCTATGTGTTGCATATATAAAGAATAGATGTCCATCTAATGCTATAAGAAACAATACTCCTTATGAATTATGGTATGGACATGTTCCTTCGGTAAAACATCTCAGGATCTTTGGTTCCACCTGTTATGCTTTGATACCAAAGGTACATAGAAAAAAAATTGGTGCTAGAAGTCGTAAGTGTATCTTCCTCGGGTATTCAAACACCTCTAAAGCATACCGCCTCTACGATGAAGTAAATAAAAAGTTTGTTTTATCTAGAGATGTAATTTTTCTTGAATCATCCAAATCTGACAATGTTGTTGAGTAGCAACTTGATCGCTTGGATAGATTCGCAAAAACAAAATCATTTCAAGAATTTGATAATCAGATTCCACATCTTGAACGGGGATTCCTATTCTAGATCAACATGTGGAATCTTCTTCTGAAGAACACTCTCCCCTGACTGAAACTCCAACAACGGATGATGCTTTAAGTGATGTAATTGATAGAATTGGGAGACTCAATCTTGATTCAGTCCCAACTCAATCAATAGAGCAGCTTGGACCATCTCAGAAAGGTCCCCCAAAGTGGTTGACAAGGACACTTGAAAGTGTTCATCCTGATGAAATTGGAAAAACAGGAACCAGAAATGCAAATCGACAAAATGGAGGTGATGTAGATGACTCTAATTCACCTATTGATATGGATGTTTCTTATGATTGTGAATTGAACTTGTCTACAGATTTTGAACCAACTTCCTTTAAAGAAGCTGCTTCTCATGATGAATGGAAAGAAGCGATGCAAAAGGAGTATGATGCCCTCATAAATAACGACACTTGGAAGCTAGTTGATCCTCCATTTGGAACCAAACCAATTGGCTGCAAGTGGGTCTACAAGAACAAGTACAAAACTGATGCCTCACTTGACAAGCACAAAGCTAGGCTTGTGGCAAAAGGTTTTGCATAGAAGGAAGGGGTCGATTATGAGGAAACTTTTTCCCCCACAGCAAAATGGGCCACCATCTGGACACTCTTTCCACTAGAAGCTCAGAACGGTTGGAAAGTCCATCAAATGGATGTAAAAATTGCCTTCTTGAATGGAGATATAAAAGAGAATGTTTTTATGTCCCAGCCTGAAGGATTTGCTGTGACAGGACATGAAAATAAAGTATGCAAACTTGTGAAGTCCTTGTATGGCCTCAAACAAGCACCACGAGCCTGGTATGAAAAAGTAACTGAGCATCTTCTGAAACTCAACTTCAATCATTTTGATCTTGATGATGCAATTTTATTTGTCAAGAAAGTTGGCAAAACAATTGTATATCTTGTGGTATATGTATATGATCTTTTAATGACAGGGAACAATGAAAGCTACATTGCATCCATAAAGAAAGAATTGGGGAAAAGTTTTGAAATGACTGATTTGGGATTTGTTCATTATTATCTTGGCATTGAAGTAACCCAACATCCAAAGTCCATATTTCTTTCTCAAAAGAAATACATTGGAGATTTGTTAAAT
>APFE031448007.1:13243-23576 GCA_000404065.3 Pinus taeda | reverse complement strand
TCACATCTATTGAAGGAAAGGAATTTGAGGATGCAACAAAGTATAGACAACTTGTAGGAAGTCTCAACTACCTTACTACTACCAGACCAGACATTTCATTTGCTGTTGGAATCCTCTCCAGGTTTATGCAAAAGCCATGTGAGGGAAATTGGTCTGCTGCAAAAATAGTTTTAAAGTACTTTAGGGAACTCAAGACTATGGAATCAAGTACACACAGGTGGATGACTTCAGTTTGATCGGATACTCTGAATCAGACTTCGATGGAGACAAAAAAACTGGAGTATCTAGTTCAGGATATGCTATGAGTCTTGGATTAGGAGCTTTCTCTTGGAGATCACGCAAACAATCAGTTCCAGCATATTCCAAAACAGAGGCAGAATACGTGGCAGCAACTGAAGCAACAAAAGAAACTGTGTGGCTCAGGAAAATTCTTGAAGATTAGCAGGTAAAACAAGTACAATCAACTCCACTCATGATTGACAACACCTCTGCAATAAAGTTGGCCAAGAACCCAAAGTTCCATGATCGAACAAAGCATATCAATACTAAATATCATTTGATTCGACATCATGTTGAGGCCAAAACAATCCATCTCTGTCATTGTTCCAAAAATGAGCAAATTGCAGACATCTTCACCAAAGCACTTGGAAGGGAAATGCTTGAACGATTCAGAATGATGCTTGGACTCACCAACATCCCTTCAGATTAGGGGGGAATGTTGACACCTAATCTTCATGATTGGGGGAATTTTATGTAAATAAATAAATTAGGAATGTGAACAGTCATCGGGAGATGAACTAAACAATCACTCCCTATCATATATAACAATGGGTTACCTATGGACTAATAGACGAATCAGTTGTTTGTTTTGTGGAGCTACTGCCTGGCCTGACACATCGTGGAGGAATGAGACTAACAATATCCATGATGGATATGCGAAGATTCTAAACAGAATGTAAGGGCTCAACTTGTCATTTGGCCCTTCGAGCGCCAAAAATGTTGACGGTGCTGGACCTGCCAACATGTCAGGGGATCTCCCCAGTAAGAAGTCCCAACTAGACCTCAGAATGTTTGGTGCAGGTGTCCCAATAGTGGGTCATACAACACCTTGACTGTGTTTGTGCGTAGAGGAAAGCATGATGTCCTTGTTGGTAGCAAGGGTGTGACCAGATCAACAAGCCAAGGAAGGTGCATGAAGGGTTCTAACACATGGAAGGTGGAACAAGTGTGCTCCTTGGAAACCTGTAGAAACACATGTCTTGGAAGGGAACACACGAGAAAAGATACATCGCAAGCTAGAAGGCAGGTGAACCAACGATCCAGAGTGATGGTTAAACCAATAGCACATTTCAATAAGATTCATAAATACATATAGAGAAAGAGTCCATAAATACATGCATAAGCAAACAACTACATATATAATTAGAGTAACCAAGACAATTGAAATACAATAATAACATATGCATGAAACGTGCTGGCTTTGTTATATTAAGAGTGAAATATCCAATCATACAGTAGAACCATGACCAACCACTAGTTCCAACAGTGGAATGTTAGAGTCACTCCCGCTAGCTCCTCCAAAGAGATGTACTAACTCTCCACAGTAGAGAAGCCAAAGCTCGTTACAATACACTCCAAGATTTATCTAAGGTACACCTATAGGAAGCTTGGCTCCCAAAATACTGTACAATGAGTTATGAAGTTATATAAATAGAAAAGGGTGGGGTGACCCTTGACATTCCCCTTTGTGACTCTTCACCTACCCTCATGACTCTTCAACTTCTACGTGACTACTACATTCGACCATCGACACTTGGTCTTTCGCTTTTACAAGATGTTACATTACAATCTTCACATGTACACATGTGAGAAAAAATAGGCTTGAGAAAGCCATGCAAGACACTAGTAATACTTGGACAGTTGTGGGAAGACCAAATCTTCGACATCGTCACGATGATCGACGATGGTGAACTGATCCCAAGCTTGGTAGTCTGTGATGGTGTCTGCGTGCTCAATGGTGACATCCTTCTGAAAGCAAACTCTCACCTCTGTTGCATCCGAGTACACTAATATGGAACTCCTATCCAAATCGTCTATTAATATACACATCATAGTCTTGGGTGCAGCTGGACTAGCAACATATTGATGCATAATGTTTGTGCTAATCTCCAAGTCTGCACTAGTGGCTACATGCATCGAATCATTAAAGTACATGTCCATCTACTTTTGAACTTCATTCTTTGACTTGGATTCAGTGAGTGTGGTAATAGATGGGATCACGTGCGTGTGCAAAATGAAATCCAAGCTTCTAAAATCCTGTGCATGCGAAGCCTGCAAACTGGTGATGAGCTGCGAGAGTTCTTCATAGTTCCGGATCTAACTCTGGATGCATGCCTTCAACTCTACTGCCTTGGGCTTCATTACCTTTGGAAAATGAAATGGGGCTCATTTGTATCTCATTGTCTATGTCTGGATGCGGTTGACAATAGTGTGTATATTTGACAAGATGCGTGCTCTCCTAGCACAGCGCTACTGCTAACCGTTGAGATGGACAACTGCCTTATGCATGGTGCCAAAATATGGAATACAACATTTGCATGACTCCTTTGAGATATGATACTTCATCTAGTATTTCTCTCCTCATCTCTGCTCTGGGAGGTGATGTAACCCGTTCTCCTCCCTTCTTGGCCGCTTGTAATTCCTTAGCCATTCACTCATTCTCTGCTATCAAGAATCAAACATTCGAGCTGGTGGCTGCGAAATATGCTCTAGTAGCATATGCCAATGTTGTTGGATTCTCGTACACATTAGATACAATCACTCGTTCTTCAAATTACGTAGGAGATGTGTGGACATCCAGAGTAGGCACTCTGTGTAACTGCACAACTTTGTGTTGTGACTCGTCGAAAGATATGTTGTGCATCTCCACTTCTGGATTGTCTTCAAGGATCTCTATGTCTCCTTGATCGTTTGGGACTTGCTCTGCTTCAGGATCTGGCGAAGTCGATGGGGCGACCTCTTGGTTGTGAGGCATGAGGTCAATATCCTATTTAGACTTTGGCTGCACCACATCCATATCCATCTTCTCTAGCATCTGTTCAATCTCTTGAGCTAAGTCCTACTCCTACGACTGCTCACCCTGTCTTCTCTCTGCTAGTTGCTCGGATTAGTCTATAACTTGTATGGGTGCATTTTCATCAATTTGTGCATGTTACACCTCCTGCTGTGTCCGTCCCTACTATAATTCCCTCTCTCTTCTGCGCAACTCCTGTTCTTCTCGGACTTGCTACTTCAACTCTTGCAAATCCTTTTCTATTTCCTCCATCCTCTATTTATCTCTTTGCCTTTTCACATTCCTCTTGTCATGTTGTCACCTCTTAGCCTCAATATCCAAAGCTAGTTTCATTACTAATGGATCTACTTTGAACTTGCGGCTTTGTTTTGCCTCTGTGCTGTCATCAACCTTTATCTTACCTTTGTCGTGCGCAGGTCTCTTACCCTTTGATGCTGCTAATGATGGTGCTCTCTGAGATGCTACTTCACGTTTCTTTGCTAACCATTCCACAAATATGCCGACAGGTTCATTGAGCCTAGGGAAGCAATGAAAATATCTCCATGGGTCTTCCTCAACCCAATGAAACAACCCGTGGATCCAAGGAAATTGAACTCTCGCACAATGGTCCTTTACAAAGTGATGCAGGTCATACGAATTGAAACTTCTGGTACCAAAAGTGATTCTTTTGAACTCTTATGTCTCGACATCAGCATGCTTGAGATTCTGTATCTCGTACAACCCAATCCGAAAATGAAGTGCCAGCTAAGGTTCCTTTTTCTTCCTATGCAGTCTAGCTGACAACCCTGTCAAGATGTGATATGACACTTCTTTCATGACAAGCTTATCCATGGCAAACTTCAATAAAACATGCAGGGCCTTCTCCGTGCTTTACATCCGTATGAAGGTGCCAAGGGGTGAGGCATACCAATCTGCTATGTCGATCAATGCCTCCATTGTTGCCTGCGACATATAAGGTGGATCCTGCTCAAATATCATCTTGTACACCGGGGTGACAAAGTGGTCTGACAACTGTGTGATGACTCCACTGAAGCTGCATTTAGAGAAAAATATGCAATAAGTGTGCATAGAGGTTTCCGAAAGTGTCCATGCCCACTTCAAGCCTAAGAATTTTTGACAGGCACATATTACATCCAGTATGTATACAGACATGTATGTCTGTGCTTGCCGACCTTTGGGCAGATGCCACGCTTCTATCACCTGTTCCTTCAACCTGAGAGCCAACATGTCAGACCAGTTACATGGCCTTCCTGCACTGGCCAGTTGGTCCAACGCAATCACCCAGCTCTATAGGAAGGTCTTTGTGTTCTCTTGGTCGTATAAGCAGCATGCAAAGATGACCAAGTAATGATATGACTTCCGAAGTATCTTCGTCTTGTAAACCAGGTTGGGTGTTGTCCTGAACTTGGATGGAGTTTTGTGATCACTAGCTATGACAATTGATACATCTCCTAGTAGTCCTTCACCCTGAAGGTAGCAAGCACTGCCTTGTTGACACTAATCAACATCATTGTCTCAGGATCAGTGTGCGAGACAATCCAATGTATCATGTCCGCACATGGAAACGCGGGATACCTGCATGCAATCAGGTACAAGGCAGACTTGTGGATGAATGTATCATTTATGTCCTACCATTTCATCTTGATCTCTCTATATATGAACAACTTGGTGTCTTTGTAAATGGGCAAGCCCATAAACACTTGTTCAACTGCATTTCTAGTTTCACTTCCAACGATGTCTTTTGACCCTTCTCTCTTAGAGGCCATTCTGCTTGTACTGCTGAAAGATGGATGACCACCTATTATGCATGGAGACATAACAACACTCATGGAAAGAAATATGTCAGTTGAAAGCCAAAAAAAATCTAAGGACTGACATGCAACATACTTGGGTGACTGGTAGTAAAGATTGTACAATTTTCACCGGGAGGCTGCGAGACTGATTGCCAAAACTTCGCAAGGCACAGTCCAGGATATCAGGAGGTTGACTGACTGGTGGAACAGCACAATGCAAAGTCCAACCTGCTTATTGAGGATTGAAATTGCACAATGCACAATTTTAGTCAGCAAGGGTATCCAAGCCCAGAGACTGCATTGTGCAATTTTCTGTGTTTGCAGGGCATTGCCTCCCAGAATTGTGCAATGCAAGCTTAGAGGTAAGTGCTGGTTAGGTTTGCGTAGTTTCTAGAGGGAAGGTAGAGCCTTCACTTTTAGAAATGTGCGTTTCTATTCGGGCAAGGCAAGGTTTGGGAAAAGTTAGCCTAGACCCATTGACAGGCAAATGAAAACATGAAGAGGTTGAATGCATGGAGAAACTGAGTGTAAGCAAGAGTGAATGTTCATGCATGCAAACAGTGAATGCAAGATTTAGAAAATGGGAACGCATGCGTGTGTGTGAAATGAGTCACTGTAACGACGATCATTATTGCAAAACAATGTCATGCGTATGACAGCAATGAGATGCAAACCAAAACTGAAACAATGCTTTTACAAGCTGATATAAATTAAAACAACAACGGGCATTCAAAGAAACCGAGCAAACAATATTCGTACAAAGCGAAATACAGAAATTGAGAGAAAAGCAACAAATGACATGAAAAATAGACTTACCTAGAAAATGCTGAGTTGAATGTGCCGAAGAATCCTAGATGCGATGTGGGATGTCAGAGCTCCAAGATCGATGTGATGAATGAGCTCTGCAGCGTCGAATAAATAAGTTTGAGGCTTATGATGCACATGCCATAAATCTAGGAAAAGGCAACATTTGGAGGGAAGTTTATGAAATGACCTTTGCATGTAACCTCTAGTTGCTAAACATAGATCCCTAAAATTTAGGGATACTTTTTTCATGTTGCCTTTTTCTATCTCGGGAAAAAGTACCCCATGCATGCAAATTAGGATTCTTCGGTCCCGGAGGGAACCCGTCAACTTGAGGGCACATGCAGCAATCTGCAAGCCCGGGAGAGGGATTTGCATAGTTTTTGGGTTGAGCAGGGTTGTCTGTCCCTCAGGAATTGCACAATTTCTGGGGTCAGTAGGTCACTGACTTCCAGAATTGCATAATTTCTGGGTTGAAGTCCAGTTACTGGCTCGATTATGTAGTTTTCTGAGGGAGGGATGCATAGTTTGATTGCACAATTCTAGAGCCTAGTAGGAAGCTTGATAAAATTGTGCAATTTCTAGAGGGAAGGCTGGTTCCCCTCCAAAATTGCACAATTTTATGGGTGAGCATCTCAGCCAGAAAATAACCCAAGTCCAGAATGGCATCCTTTGATGGGAGACAAGCAAGTTGATATGCACATGCTGGCAAGCCTTTGAAACTCAACTGAAGCCTATGTACTTGATAGTGTAAGACATGTTGCTAAGGATGGTTTTTAGGGAGGCTCCAAAATGAAGCTGAGTAAAAAATTTGGAGGGTGGTTGTAGCCACTACAATAATATCAAAACTTGAAACTTCAAAAGAAATATATGACAAACTTGTGGAGTTTTGTTTTTTTTTGTTTTTTGTTTTTTGTTTTTTTTATCCGTAAGCTCCACAAGAGAATTTATATCGTTAAGAAAATAACTATACAAGTTGAGGATATCTAAATAAGAAGGAATAACCTGATACTTGATGAGGATATCTAAAATAAGGGATCAAATCCAATATTTGGGAGAAATTATGTTTGAGTATAGGCTACTCAAATCCTTGAAACCGAGTTGTAGTGCTCCTACATGTCTGCGGTCTTATTGCAGTGACAAGGTCTAGAAATCATGGCCAGATTTTGATTTTACTTTTCTCTATGAGCTCGGCCTAGGATATGTGTCTTTTGTGCTAACTTGGAACCCTTTTATGACCTTCTAATCTTGCCTTATAAAAGTGAACTTAGCGCTAATACCATGTTGAGAAATCTAGGGCATCCATTAGGGTTAGTTTATTACATGATTTCTCTTTTAACATTTCCATTTACTTGAGGTATATTATCGCTTCATCATCATCATTATTATTTATTTTCATCATCAAAATAAATTCCAACAAGAAGATCATAATGATAATAAATAGAGACACAAGAAATAGGCTCCAATCCAGGGAAAAACCCCTCCAAAGGGGGAAAACCTAGATAAATCCTTCTTATATAATTTTCAATGAATACTTCCAAGACCAAGATACTAGACCATCCATCAAGAGATCAAGCCAACCAACCAAACAAATATGTCCCTTACTTCACAATTTCGAATCTGAGGCAATCTGACCATCCACAAAGAATTCAACTTCCAAAGAGAGAGATAAAATAATCTTCCAGATTTGCTATCCTTCTTCCTCCTTTTTCACAGTTCTATTCTACCTCAGATCTCCTTTAGAAAGTAAATTTCGCAAGTATATATGTGGAGGACAAATTCATCTCCAATATATAACCATTTGAGCGGGTCCTCAAGCCTCTTCTAGGCCAATCCTTAAGGCTATCCGACTTGATCTCTTGGATAATCTCTAGACGTTTCCATGACATAAAATATTTTTATTTACATTAATAAAAGAGCTCTTCTAGGGGTTTTACATTATGAATTTGACTTTGAATCCCTAGAGCACTCAATGGGTGCACAACCTAGGACCAAAACCATGGGCAAGAAACCCAGGTATACATAATAATATTTTCTTTTCTTTCTTTTGATAAGTACAATGATTACATCAAGTCATGACATCATAATTATGAAGACTGACACTAGTTACATTTCAACAACCATGATGGCATCATGCTGCCTGTATGTCCATGGAAATGTCATGATGAAGTCCATTGATATGACTTCCCACTTCCATTCTAAAATGGGGATTGGTTGTACAAATCCCACTAGATATCTACATTCCATTTTTAGCTGTTGGAATTCCAAACATTTTTCAATGTACTCAACTACATTCCTTTTCATTCGCGATCAATAATATAACTTCTTTATAGTTGTTATAATTTTTTGATAACCTTGATGACCTGCATATCATATTTTATGGAATTTGTTAGCACCTAAATCCGCCTTAGACTGAAGGAAGGCAAAATTCAGGGTAACCACAAACCACGCTCAGTTTGGTAGCTAGCCCTATCATAACAGGAGAGGGCTCTCTCCGAGTCACGCTCAGTGAATAGATAAACGATATGGTCTGAGATGACTTGTAATGAATATTGATTTTAGGCTAGTAAATAAATATGGATACAAAAAGCAATTTTTTATAAATGACCGAGTTTCTGGGATCTATGGGACCAAGGAACAACAATGAGCAGAGAATTTAACACAAAGGCATAGATTGCTTCGTGAGGCAAGACAGGCGGAAAGTCTAGAAATTAAATTTGAAGTAATGCGGAATGGAAAGATTGTTTAGGAGGGTGAAAAGGGCATAAACACATGAATCCTTTTCAACAGAAGAAGAAACACATCCGTGAAACTCTCCCACAGGCAGAGTAATAAACATGAATTCTACCTTATCTTACTCAGAAAATTTCACTGGAAATGAATATGAATTAACTATGAAACATAAAGAAATACATATGAAACATAAAGAGAACACATTTTCTACACTCACAACACAAGAATCTCATGAAACAGAGCCGCTGCCTTTCATTAATCCTCTGTCAAAATATACAATGAAGAACTGAGTTTCTCTCCCACAATCTCCCAGAAATTACAATCAACCAACCCTTTGCAAATGGTTTGCATACAATAAATAGACTATGCCACGAGGAAATATAACGACCAAGAGTTGGGGAGTTTTTAGAATCATTACAAAGTGGAAGTGGAAAGCCAACCATCAGTTACAGGTGCAGCGTTACAAAAATGACAATTGGCTTGGGTGACTGCTCGCCTTCCTTTGCCACTTGGATAGAAGCCAACCTTTAGTGGAAATACTTTAAATTTTGCCTTAGGTGCTGGAAAAAGTGTAGTGTAGATGTGCAGGCTCACTTGGAGAAAGTCGCGAATCGAAATGTCGCGAAGTGTAAGTGATTTTGGCCTTTTTCTCTATATGCGCAACGCCCAAATCTATATGCTCTGCGCCACTTTGGAGGCTGTTTTGAGGTACCTGCAGGAGTCCAAATTGTGCCCAAGTGTGCTTGTTGGAAATCCTGGCCTGTCTATTTTCCAACCCAAGTGGAATTTCTGAATTTGGTGCTCATTTTCCACTCCAAATCTTCATTCTTCCAAGTCTGCTTCCTGTGTTTCAAAATAGGGGCAGAGAGGTCATTTTTTGAGTGTTTTTGACCTCCTGGAGACTCAAATCATGCCCAAATTTCTTGTCCATGCACCAACAGGTAGGATTTTTCAGGCTGAATCCAAAAATGCAAGCCATTTGTGATTTGGATCTCCCAATCCTAAGCGCCGTGCCAATGGCGCAGCGCACAAGGAGAAAAACCCTATGTTGTGACAAAAAATTTGTCATGTGACCAAAATTGCCCCAAATTTCTTGAAATTTGGGCTGGAGATCCTCTATGAGGTGCTATGCTAGGCCACAAAGGCTTTAGCCAAGATTTGAAGCTAATCTTGCTCTTTTTGCCTCTTTTTCCTCTTTGTTGCTTTGCTCAATTTTGCCTTCAAACTCCTTATTCGAGCCTTTGAACTCATGTTCCGTGCCCTGTAGTGATAAACCATCCGCCTCAATATGAATTTGTCCTTGTCAGCCTTCTCTAACAGTCTCTCAAGGTGGATGTTGATATGCTCGAGCTAAGACTCTCGGTCATTGTTAATCTCTTGCTCCAATGGAGTGAGCTCAATCCTCCTATGTTGGGCAGCTTGGTGATTCTCATGGACGTTTTGCAGCTCCATGATCTCATGCTGGTCCTCAAGCTATTTGTTCCTCTGCTCCAAATACCTGATAATCCATTTGGCCCTTTCCAAATTGAGTGACAAGTCTTGGATCTCCGTTTTCTGCTCCTGGATGGTCCTCCTAAGTTTGGCACTCTTCACATCTGCGTCATCATCATGAATGAGGATGAAGTCAGCCTCTTGTTCACCTGATGGCCCCTCGTCATGCATGGGCCTCTTTCCCTTGTCCTGTACCTATGTTACTGATGTCAGAAGCGAGGCCCCTTCCACCCCGGGTGGAGATAAAACTCGCTTTGCTGCTGCAAACAAATGTCTACTGCCTCTCTAGTAACTGGCATAGTAGTGGTCTCATGGTGCTCATACTGATGAGAAGGACCACCTGTCTCATGTTCAACCTCTAATAATACCTGTGAAGTGCTGAAGAGGTCACGGGAGATGAAGTCATCCCAAGTAATGCCCTGCAATCCCAACTGATGAT
>APFE031448007.1:0-10704 GCA_000404065.3 Pinus taeda | reverse complement strand
CCAAAAAATTGACTCAAATTTGACATTGAAATGACTTGAAGACTAACTTGACAAACTCTAACCAAACTGAAATAAAATGGTATTTACAGTGATAGTGGAAACAACGTCTATAACTCAGAAATGGTACCACTTGAGCAGCTGACCATTGATTGGCCCTCCTGGACAATCTTCCCCGTTCATTTCCTTCAGAAGAAAGGCATTATGATCCCGATATGCTGCAATCTTAAAGGGACCTTTCCAAAGGTTCTCGAACTTACCGTGCTTACCTTTTTCCTCATTCCTTACATCCCACTTCAGCACCACATCATCCAACTGAAATTTGTCTGCCTTTGCTTTTCTGTCATAAATTTTCTTAATCTTCTCCTGCAGCTTGGATGTGTTCTAGAAGACTTCTTCTTTGGTCTGCTACAAGTGGACCATTTGATTCAACCTTCTCTGCATAGGATTGTCTTCATTGCCGACCTCCTGAAGAAGTTTGAATACCAGGGCTGTGAGAGAGGTAGGAAACACTGTATCAACTCCATACACAAGCTCAAAAGGTGACGTACCAATGGATTTCTTTTCACTGACCCGATCTGCGCAAAGTGCATTGACCAACCTCTTATGCCAACTCTTCTTGTTTATTTCGAGCAGCTTCTTGATGATGTTGACCAATGATTTATTAGAAGATTCCACCAATCCATTGCCTTGCGGATGATAGGCGGTGGAGTGACCCAAAATGATATGATATTTATGACAAAACTCTACCATCATTTTTTATTTGAAAGCTGTTGCGTTATCAGTGATTAACTTATTCGGGCAACCAAAGCGTGACAAGATGTTATTTTCAAGGAATGAAATAATTATCGCATCTGTAGCTTGTCTGGTGGGAATTGCCTCGATCCATTTCGTGAAATAATCTGTCATTGTGAGGATCCATCTATGCTAACCGGAAGAAGCGGGATGAATTTCACCAATGAAATCCAACCGCCATTGCTGGAAAGGGGCACTCACGTCAATAGGCTTAAGTGGTAAAGGCTGTAACTTTTGCGTTCCTTCGAAAATATGACATTTATGACAGCTCTTGACCATCTTATATACATCAGCAAATAATGTCGGCCAATAGCACCCCGCTCTCAGATTTGCTGTTGATTTCCAAAAAATGTGACCACCACAGTCTCCTTGGTGGCAGTCCTCCATGACCTTTTTTGCTTCCTTTTCCACCAAGCAATTTAACAGAATGCCACCGAGATCTTTCCAATACAGTGCAGAATTTAGAATGCAAAACTTGGCAGCCTTCAATTTGAGTGTTCTCGCTTTGTTTCTAGTCATGCTGGGAGGTGGTGACAAATTTTTAAGCACATATATGATATCTGAATACCACAGAGAAAGAGCAAACGTTTCAGATACCTGAATTAACGGTCCTTCCTCGTTCTCATCGGACATAGCAGCGATCAGATTTATGTCTAAGGCATGCAAGTTTGACTCGGCCATTAACTTTGCCAATCCCTATCCTTTAACCAGCTTTGTGGGCTTTATTTCCACATCATATTCCAACAAAGCTGCAATCCACTTTCCTCGTCTTCCTTCCGGATCGGTCTGCACTAAAACATCTTTGACAACAGCGTTAGGAACATAGGCCAAAATATGAGAATGTAGAATATATACCCGAAAATCTTTCAACGCTTTCAGAAGTGCAAGGGCTTGCTTCTCAATGATGTTGTATTTTAAGGTTGCATCTCTTATAACTTTGTCGAATAATGCAATGGGTCTTTTGTGATCATCTCTTTTCTGCAATAACACCCCTGCCATAGTGTGCTCCGAAGCAAATGAAAACAATATGAAATCTTGAGTGTAGTCCGGGCTGACTAGAAATGGAGCTGAAGAAAGAGCCAATTTGACTAAATTGAAAGATTTTACAACCTCCTCCATCCATTTCATTTGGATGTCCTTCTTAAGCATGTTTTTAATCTCTCTTAGGTGCTCAACAAGATTAGATACAAAACGGTGTAGAAAATTCATTTTACTGTTGAAAGATTGAATCTCTTTCTTATTTCGGGGCAGATCGATTTGCTGAATTTCTTGTACACATGCTGGGTCAATACGAATGCCATCTTTTGAGATAATGTGCCCGAGTAATTTGCCTTCCTCCATGGCGAACAAGCTCTTTTTCGGATTTAGTGACAAGCCATATTTTTTGCACTTTTGAAAGACAGTTTTTAGATGGTACATGTGCTCTTCATCAGATTTGGAAAACACCATCAAATCATCAAGGTACACAACCAAAAAGGCATCCTTCTCATCTGTGAAATCCAAGTCCATTGCACGCTGAAATTTGGCACCTGCGTTCTTCAACCCGAAAGGCATTTTAGCATAATGAAAAGTTCCCCACGGAGTGGTGAATGTTGTCTTGTCTCGATCATCTTCATGGACAGAAACTTGGTTATATCCAGAATAACCATCAAGTAGTGACATACGAGATGCTCCCACTACTCGCTGAAGTATATGGTCCATTTTGGGTAGTGGATAGTTATCTTTCAACAAAACTTTATTGAGATTTCTAAAATCAATGCACAAGCGAATCTCACTTGTCTTCTTTCGTACGGGCACCAAATTAGAGATCCAATCCGAAAATCTGATGGGAACAATGATCCCTGATTTGTACAACCTGTTTATCTCCTTTTCAATTGATGGCAGCAGCTTTGGATTTAGCCTCCTCAACTTCTGTCTGAATGGTTTCTGATTGGGCTTAATGGGTATAGTGTGTTGAATTATATTGGTATCGTATGTCTTTAAATTAGAATAGTCTCAAGCAAACACATCTGCAAATGAACACAACAACCTGATATATTTGTCCCTGATCTTTTGTGGCAATGCTTTAGACAGTTTTACCATTTTAGGATTAACAGTTGTTCCGATATTGACCTCTCCCACACCCTTCTCTGTTGGCTGCAATGTTGGTTTGCAGGCTACATCATCTTGATCAAAGAGCTCTTCTAAAGGTATCAAGCCTTTAGGAATAACGTTATTCTTTAGCTGCAACATGTCCATTTCATTGATCTACACCTCATCTGCACCATTACTTGTACCATCATCATTTTCTACATCAATTGAGGTTTCTTTGAACTTACCTTTGTTTTGCAGAAAATCATCAATCTCCTCATCATCTTGGAAAACGTGCCAATATCTTTGATTATCTGAGATGGTTAGATGATGATTGACATGGATTTCGAATTTATTGCTAGAGTTCATTGGGATCTTCAAACTACTTGCTGCCTTAGCAAGAGCATCAACAATGCTATTTTGTATACGAGGCACACATGTCAAGGTGTATTCTGAAAATAATTTTAGGATGTCTAGGATTGCATTTCGGTAGGCCCGCATCTGAGGATGCTTTGCTTGATATTCGCCTCTGACCTGCTTAATCACCAATTCAGAGTCGCCATTTACTGAAATCCTCTTAGCATTCAGCTTCCTTAGAATTTTTAGGCCAGCAATCAGAGTTTCATACTCAGCTTCATTATTTGAACAATCAAAAGCCAACTTGTAACAACATACCCACACATTACTAGGCACTTTGTTTGGGGTGGAGAAAGGACTGCGTACCCAAATCCCAATTCCAGCACCATCATTTCCCATTGCTCCATCGAAATCCATGGTCCACAAACCTTCTTCTTCCTCTTGCAAGTGTTAAAAATCTGTTTTTTGTGCTTTGTATGCTTGCTGTCCATTACTTTCAGCTGATCGCTCAATGATGTTATGCTGTTCTTGTCCTTCTCTCTTTAAAACTCCTCTGAAATTTTCTGTTATTTCCAGAATATCATTTTCTTCTACTAACTTACTATTGATATCATTGAAACTATCAGAATACAAAACAAAAGACTCTAAATCTGTATGTACATAATTAATCGGATGATTTATTGGTTTCTCCTTGCTTATAATCATGTATTTCATTTTTTGTTCCCGATACAATTTCCTCGTTTGGCCAAACACCGGAATCATTGCATAGGAGAAATCTAGTTGTAGTGTCCCTTTCAATTTCACTACCCAAGACCTGGAAAGAAGCATGCCAAACCTGGGAGGAATATCTGCTATAACAACATCCATCAAAACATTCTTCATTGGGAGCTGATCCAGACTCACAACCAAGTCTGATGAGCCCGATATATCTTACTCTGCTGGAATCAAATGAATAGAGATCATGGTATTGTCGGGTGATGACCAGGCCCAGCTTATCCATGATATCCTTGGGCATGAGATTGTGAGAAGCTCCGGAATCGAACATGGCGTTATGTAACACAAAATCATGTAGTCTTAAAATGATATAAAAAAGTGGCACATCACTATCAAGAGACTCACTATTCGATGTTGGCCCAAAAATCATTTTAGGTTGATCATCTTCGACATTCACCATGTCGGACATTGGGTCCAAATTCAACATTTTAGATACCTACCCTCTATAACTGCTGTTCCTCATTATTTCAGTCAAGGGAATGGATACTTTAAATTTAGAAATCTCATTCTCTAAATTAAAAGCGAGAATCTTTTCTACCTCTTTGACTGGGATTTCTTTCCTTTCCTTTTCTTTTGATGCACTTGGCTGATTTGATTTTTATGTTGATGGTGATTTGCTGCTATCCGGATCAATTGCCTCCTTTCCTTTCCTTTGTATAGCTGATGAATCATTCTTTGATGTCTCACCATCCTTCCTCTTCTGAATTGGTTTGACTGGCACATCTTTTTTTCTAAGTGAATATCACTGCTGCTGGGCAGACATAGCATTCATATAGCCTCTTTGGTACTCATCTGATTCTTCCTCCAAAACGGTTTCATTTGCTAGAGTGGAATCTACATCTTTGTGTACAGTCGAGCTTTCTGCATACTCCTCATCCTTAGTGAGATAAATAGGCAAATCATCAGGAGTAAAGAGGTGGTTTTCTTCACCTTTTACATTCCCATCCTCATCTGACTCCGGTCCATGCACAAAATTTTGCTGCAAAGGTGGCTGTACTGGCTGCTGTGCTGTCTGCTCTTGGGCTCGCTGATCTCTCTGCCTTATTCTATATTGTGGTTGTTGCTGGCCATGGAAGTTAGGATTTCTAACTTGTGGCTCAGGTTTGTCGAGTTTCACCCTTTCAAGCATCTGCTCTACCTTTTGGAGTAATTGATCTACCAAGGAAGATTCTTCTTTTACGGTGACCTTCTTTTCTTCCTTTTCTCTAGCTCTCTTGGTCAGCAGATTTGCTTCAACGCTGACTGCTATCTCATGCATGTCTTCTATTGTGGCTGGTTCTCTCTCTCTTAATTGATAAGCCATGTCAGCATCAAAACCATCTGGGAACTTCACCATGGATAGCCCCACAGGTGGCCTTGGATGATCGGGAATTTCATTGTAAACTAAATTGAATCTAATGCAGTAGTCTTGGACCGATTCACCAGCGTTTCATTTGATTTGCTCATATTCAGGTAGAATTTGAAGAGGATTCTTTTTCACTTCCCATCAGTTTAAAAATTGTCTTTGTAGGTCGACCAAGGTAGTGATACGTGCATCCGGCAAACCTCTGAACCATTTCCTCACTTCACTTGCAAATGTCTATACAAAGAGTCTCATTGCCACATTCTCTGCATCAATCTCGTGAAGTTCATAGAAATCTGCCATTCTGTCCACATGTTGCTGAGCAGTAATGTTGTTAGGAGTGCCATCAAAAAATGGGATTTTGCTTTGATAATCTACGAGCATATCATCTAAAACTTGAGGCAGAACAAGGGTTTCAAAACAGGCAGCGATCACTCTTGGTGGGTTTGGACTTGGAGGTGTTGGAGGAGTCTGCACAGTTTGTAGGGGGCTAGCACTTGGAGTTTGAAGCTGTGCTACAATGTAATTATCAATTGAATGGTTAGCCATTTTCGTTTCTAGGTCTACAAGAAACTGCGGATTGGGGATAGTAGAGTCAACTACCCTTTCAGATTTGGTTCGAACAATGATATTTTGAACTGCTCATCAAAATCTAGCTCTTCAAGATACTCAAAAATGTCAGGGCATGAATGGGATTTGAACGCTGGAGATATAGAACTCTCTTGACGATGAATTCTTCGAATCAAATTAGGATTTTCGTAGATGTGCGGAGGATCTGGATCTGAATTAGCTCTGGTATATCTTCTAGAAGCCAGCGTGCTATTGAGAAAAATCAAAGGACCAAACCAACTCACTCAGCCTATCAAATCCTAAACTTATCATCCAGAAGCTTAGAATTATCAAGAAGTAAGGGGATTAATTTCTTCCCCAGTTGAGTCGCCACTATGTTAGCACCTAAATCTGCCTTAGGCTGAAGGAAGGCAAAATTCAGGGTAACCACAAACCACACTCAGTCTGGTAGCTAGCCTACCAGAACAGGAGAGGGCTCTCTTTGAGTCACGCTCAGTGAATAGATAAACGATATGGTCTGAGATGACTTGTAATGAATATTGATTTTAGGCTAGTAAATAAATATGGATACAAAAAGCAATTTTTTATAAATGATTGAGTTTCTGGGATGTATGGGACCAACGAACAACAATGAGCAGAGAATTTAACACAAAGGCATAGATTACTTCGTGAGGCAAGACAGGCGGAAAGTCTAGCAATTAAATTTGAAGTAATGCGGAACAGAAAGATTGTTTAGGAGGGTGAAAAGGGCATAAACACATGAATCCTTTTCAACAGAAGAAGAAACACATACGTGAAACTCTCCCACAGGCAGAGCAATAAACATGAATTCTACCTTATCTTACTCAGAAAATTTCACCGGAAATGAGTATGAATGAACTATGAAAAATAACGAAATACATATGAAACATAAAGAGAACACATTTGCTACACTCACACCACAATAATCTCATGAAACAGAGCCGCTGCCTTTCATTAATCCTCTGTCAAAATATACAATGAAGAACTGAGTTTCTCTCCCACAGTCTCCCAGAAATTACAATCAGCCAACCCTTTGCAAATGGTTTGCATACAATAAATAGACTATGCCATGAGGAAATAGAACGACCAAGATTTGGGGAGTTTTTCGAATCATTACAAAGTGGAAGTGGAAAGCCAACCATCAGTTACAGGTGCAGTGTTACAAAAATGACAAATGGCTTGAGTGACTGCTCGCCTTCCTTTGCCACTTGGATAGAAGCCAACCTTTAGTGGAAATACTTTAAATTTTTCCTTAGGTGTCGAAAAAGGTGTAGTGTAGATGAGCGGGCTCACTTGGAGAAAGTCACAAATCGAAATGTCGCGAAGCGGAAGTGATTTTGGCCTTTTTCTCTATATGCGCCGCGCCCAAATCTATATGCACCGCACCACTTTTGAGGCTTTTTTGAGGCATCTGCAAGAGTCCAAATTGTGCCCAAGTGTGCTTGTTGGGAAGCCTGGCCTATCTTCTTTCCAACCCAAGTGGAATTTCTGAATTTGGTTCTCAAATGCCCCTCCAAATATTCATTCTCCCAAGACTGCTTCCTGTGTGTCAAAATAGGGGCAGAGAGGTCATTTTTTGAGTGTTTTTGACCTCCTGGAGACTCAAATCATGCCAAAATTTCTTGTCCATGCACCATCATGCATAATTTTTCATTCTAAATCCAAAAATGCAAGCCATTTGTGATTTGGAGCTCCCAATCCTAAGTGCCGCGCCAGTGGCGTAGCACACAGGGAGAAAAACCCTGTGTTGTGAACAAAATTTTTCATGTGACCAAAATTGCCCCAAATTTCTTGAAATTTGGGCTGGAGATCCTTGTCACACGGAATGAGTTATACTTGCGGACAAATCTAACCTTCCTAGGAGTCTAAGACTCTCTAATGACAAACAAACCAAACAAGAGCTATCCTTCTCTAGATACACATCATTCTACGAGAATTCAAATGTTTTCGATCTTACCTTAGGTCCCACGCTTGTTGTAGCAGTCCAGCCTTGCTGATCCAGATGAGCTCCTCCTTCACTTTTCAGACCTGCATACACTAACAAAGCAAACGATTACATAACACCTGAATATTCATCATAAAACAAAGCATATTCATCACATAGACCAAGGAGTACATGAAATAATTCATTAACAACAAATCATTGAGAAGAATGGACTTATTTGTATTAAGGAAACAAAAAAGGAACCATTAAAACCTGAGCCTTGGTGTTGTGCAAGCTCCTCCCAGGGTCCAACAAGAGATTTCCTCTACTTTGACAAGCTCACCCACTCCCAATATGGCAACAAGGAAGGATAGTGATCTCTCCTCACAATCAACAAATGGAAGTCCTAATTCCAGCAGCATTTACCCTATAGAATGTTCAGCTTTCAACCTCCCCTCCTTTGGCCCAATGCCTGTATTTATAGCATTCTAGAAGAGGTTATTCAGTTCCAACATCAATGGGATACTCCCTCTTTTGGATGGGGTAGCTCCTCTCTTGATGGGATAAGCTCCTCTATCATAGGGTGCATGAACCATCTGGAGGCGCTCAATACACGTCAAAAACTCTTCTAGAAGGCTCTAGAAGTGACCACAAGTAACTTTTTAAAGATGAAACTTGCGCCTTCTGACCTTTACAGGGGTACGCAACCCTAGCTTTAGTATACAGAGCGTATTACTACGCAGGTCTAATGTATTTGGAGTGCGTACACGCAGGCAAGGTAGAGAGAACCTGCGTACCTAGAGATAAACATGTTTTCAAGTGACTTTCTCTCTCTTGAAGTTTTGACATGAAGAGCAGAGGTATGGGGCTTGACAAAGAGGACAATATGGCTATTGATGGGGCCATATAAACTGCAGATAGTCATGGTGACAAATTTCAGTGTAACAGATTGCCCCCTAAAGTACGAAGCCTGTAATAGATAAGGGTGTTAAGTCATATAAGAAGGGTGAAGTGCTTTATCATTTCGAGGATCATCTTACGGATAGCCCGGTTGGAACCTGCAATTTTCAATACAAAATACATGTAAAATATCATATCATACTGAGGTAGGCATTCCCATACTCAGATCAAAAAACTTTAACTATTGAACTAACTATTCTGGTACAAGAATGATTTCATAATACATCATAATCATAGACTCGTGTAGACACAGTATGGACGCAGCCATCTGTTTATGATTGGTCTACAATATAATGAATACAAAACTCCTCGCAGCCTGGATGGTGGAAACTAGATCCAGGTCTTCATTTCTGTTCCCGAATTGGTACGATTCTAGCCATGTGAATAAATGAGTCGATGTCGAACATGGTAGAAACCACTTGATTACCGGTCAATGATGTAAACTGTTAACAAGTGTGGGAGAGACCACCAGTAATGTCAATGGTTCTCAAAGTACCTAGCACAATCCATGAGATGTGAATGAATGAGTCGATGTCGAACATTTCATGGAATCCTTCGATCGCAAGTCAATGATGAAAACTGACGTCGAAGGCGAGAAACCTGCCATTGATGCATGCAGACTCCAAGGTACTGACGATTTCTAAGTCAACTCTCTAGATAATGTGCTGATGTCGATAAAAAAAGCGACCCGTCGTAGGCAAGCCCACAACACGAAACCATAGTTCAAGTTGAAGAAATGTTGCTGCAAGGACTGACTTAATGATGACATGATGAATGATAGGTATTTTGCGGTTGAATGTTTTGTTTCAGATCTCTTGAACACATAACGACACAACAGATGGTTTGGTGATGAATGACTCAAAGTCGACTCCCATAACCCGGCTAAAAATGTAAGTGATTTTGGTCAACTGTGAGGTAAAGGATTTCCCAACCCAGGTGAATGAATAAGTGTCGTGTTCAAGAGTGGTAGTAAGGTTTTTCTTGAGACAAAAGGATATCAAATAGGCTCATTCTTCTCATTTTTCCCCCACCATTTCTGGCAAGTATCTCTTTATTTTTTACAAGCTTGAGGAGGATAACATATGCTTGTTTGTAAGCTCATCCTTCGGATGAGTCCAACTTAGTTTTTGATTCGAACCCTAAGAAGGATTGGTCCGTTCCTGTTTGTAATAGAACAGGTCCTTTACTGTGAAATTTTAACGAGTCCAGTATAGGAGAAACTCGGCGTTTTTCATATTTAGAGAGTCTGAAAAACCTAGAAGACTCCAGATTGGACTTTTTCGTAAATTTGTGTCTCCTAAGCCCGAAAAAGTATAAAATAATACCTAGGAGAACCGCTTGATCTTGCGACCAAGGATATTTTCATAGTTAGTGTCTTTGACCTGAAAAGTAAAAAGCGATCAAGGACACGTCGTTTTATTTCCAGTATCGAATTTGAAACGACAAAAATCCGGCAATCTTTTCCTGTTTTTTCGGTCAGAAAAGGGTTGTAAGGGGACCGTCTTTTAATTCCATTTTAGCGAGTGTAAAAGAAACACTCGGAAATATTTTCATGTTTTAGGAGTCACAAAAGGGCTCAAAAGATGACTCTGATGTTTGGTTCGTGAAAAATGACAAGTTTCCCTGTAAATCCCTTTGTCCTGCACAAAATTGACACATTACTCAAACTTGTTTAAGATAGGCAAAAATACATTGAAAAAATGACCTTCCATGGTGAAAAATAAACAAATTTAATATTTATTTATCCAAAAAACCTATAAAAAGACCTTTTACCATGTCATTTTTACCATTTTACTGTTGAGGTAGAAAAAAGGGCATTTGGCAAGAAACTTCCCGTGGACATTGCGGAAAATCAGACCGTCGAAATCGAACGCCGTCACTTCCAGGTAATCCA